>JAJPUD010006030.1:118637-140499 GCA_023553655.1 Myrmecobius fasciatus | reverse complement strand
CAAATCATAGACACAATCAATAATTTCATCCAGGAGAACAACAATAAAGAGACAACATATCAAAATTTGTGGGATACGGCCAAAGCGGTTATAAGGGGCAATTTTATATCTCTAGATGCTTACTTGCATAAAATAGAGAAAGAAAAGATCAACGAATTAGGCTTATTATTAAAAAAAACTAGAAAAAGTACAAATTAAAAACCCTCAATTAAATACCAAATTGGAAATTCTAAAAATAAAAGGCGAAATTAATAAAATTGAAAATAAGAAAACTATTGAATTAATAAATAAAATTAAGAGTTGGTTCTACAAAAAAACCAACAGAATAGATAAGCCTTTAGTTAATTTGATAAGAAAAAGGAAAGAGGAAAATCAAATTGTTAGTCTCAAGAATGATAAGGGAGAACTTTCCTCCAATGAAGAGGAAATTAGAGTAATAATTAGGAGTTACTTTGCCCAACTTTATGCTAGTAAGTTTGATAATCTAAATGAAATGGAGGAATATCTACAAAAATATGGATTGCCTATGTTAACAGAAGAGGAAATAAATTATTTAAATAGACTCATATTAGAAAAAGAAATAGAACAAGTTATTAACCAACTCCCTAAGAAAAAATCTCCAGAGCCAGATGGATTTACATGTGAATTTTACCAAACATTCAAAGAACAATTAATTCCAATACTATACAAACTATTTGAGAAAATAGGGACAGAAGGTATACTACCAAATTCCTTCTATAAGACCAATATGGTGCTGATAGCTAAACCAGGTAGGGTGAAAACAGAGAAAGAAAACTATAGACCAATTTCCCTAATGAATAATTGATGCAAAAATTTTAAAGAAGATATTAGCAATGAAATTACATAAAGTTATCCCCAGGATAGTACACTATGATCAAGTAGGATTTATACCAGGAATGCAGGGCTGGTTCAATATTAGGAAAACTATCAGCATAATTAATTATATTAATAACCAAACTAACAAAAACCATATGATTATCTCAATAGATGCAGAAAAAGCTTTTGATAAAATCCAACACCCATTTCTATTGAAAACACTAGACAGTATAGGAATAAATGGGCTTTTCCTTAAAATGATTAGTAGCATTTACTTAAAACCATGAGCAAGCATCATGTGTAATGGAGACAAACTAAAATCTTTTCCAATAAGATCAGGAGTGAAACAAGGCTGCCCACTGTCACCATTACTATTTAATATTGTTTAGAAATGTTAGCTTTGGCAATAAGAGAAGAAAAAGAGATAAAAGGAGTTAGAGTAGGCAATGAAAAAACCAAATTATCACTCTTTGCAGATGAAATGATGGTATACTTAGAGAACCCTAGAGACTCATCTAAAAAATTACTAGAAACAATTCACAACTTTAGTAAAGTTGCAGGATTCAAAATAAATCCACATAATTCATCAGCATTTTTATATATTGCCAACAAAGTTCAGCAGCAAGAGATACAAAAAGAAATTCCATTCCAAATAATGGATGATAGTATAAAATATTTGGGAATCTATCTGCCAAGGAAAAGTCAGAAACCATACCAACGAAACTACAAAACACTTTCCACACAAATAAGATAAGATCTAATCAATTAGAAAAACATTAAGTGCTCATGGGTAGGCTGAGCAAATATAATAAAAATAACAATACTACCCAAACTAATTTACTTATTTAGTGCCATACCAAACTCCCAAGATATTATTTTACATATTTAGAAAAAATAGTAGCAAAGTTCATTTGGAAGAACAAAAGGTCAAGAATTTTAAAGGAATTAATGAAAAAAAAAGGCAGATGAAGGTGGCCTTGCTGTACCAGATCTAAAACTATATTATAAAGCAGCGGTCATCAAAACCGTTTGGTACTGGATAAGAAATAGAGCAGTCGATCAGTGGCATAGGATAGGATATCAGGACAATCTCAGCAAAAATTTTAACAATTTAGTGTTTGATAAACCCAAAGACCCCAACTTTTGGGATAAGTATTTACTATTCGGGAAAAAACTGCTGGGAAAATTGGAAACTAGTGTGGAAGAAATTAGGGCTTGACCCACATCTAACACCACATACCAAGATAAGATTTAAATGGGTTCATGATCTAGATATAAAGAGTGATATTGTAAGCAAATTAGAGGAACATAGCATAGTTTACCTCTCAGACCTGTGGAGATGGAATAAATTTTTGTCCAAAGAAGATCTGGAACTCTTAATTGAACACCAAATAGATAGTTTTGATTATATTAAGTTAAAAAGTTTCTGTACAAATAAAACTAATGCAGACAAGATTAGGAGGGAAGCATCAAATTGGGAAATCAACTTTACATTTAATGGTTCTGATAAAGGCCTCATTTCTAAAATATATAGAGAATTGTCTCATATTTATAAGAATTCAAGCCACTCTTCAATAGATTAGTGGTCAAGGGATATGAACAGACAATTTTCAAATGATGAAATTAAAAACATCTCTAGTCATATGAAAAGTTTCTCTAAATCACTATTGATCAGAGAAATGCAAATTAAGACAACTCTGAGGTATCACTACACACCTGTCAGATTGGCTAAAATGACAGGAAAAGATAACGATGAATGCTGGAGGGGATGTGGGAAGGCTGGGACACTAATACATTGTTGGTGGAACTGTGAACGGATCCAACCATTCTGGAGAGTAATTTGGAGCTATGCTCAAAAAGTTATCAAACTGTGCATACCCTTTGACCCAGCAGCGTTTCTACTGGGCCTATATCCCAAAGAGATCTTAGAGGAGGGAAAGGGACCCACATATGCAAGAATATTTGTGGCAGCCCTTTTTGTAGTGGCTAGAAACTGGAAACTGAATGGAGGCCCATCAATTGGAGAGTGGCTGAATAAATTATGGTATATGAATATTATGGAATATTATTGCTCTGTAAGAAACGACCAGCAGGACAATTTCAGAGAGTCCTGGAGAGACTTGCATGAACTGAAGCTGAGTGAAACGAGCAGAACCAGGAGATCATTATACACAGCAACAACAATATTACATGATGATCAATTCTGATGGACATGGCTCTCTTCAATAATGAAATGTTTCAAACCAGTTCCAAATGTTCAGTGAAGAAAATCATCTACACCCAGAGAGAGGGATATGAAATATGGAACACAACATTACATTTTCATGCTTTCTATTGATGTTTGCTTGCATTGTGTTTCCTTTCTCTGATTTTCTTTTTTTTTCTTGTAGATAGGATTTTTTCTTGCACAACTTGTCAAGTATTTCAACATTATTAACATGTAGTGGACTTCCTGCCATTTAGGGGAGGAGAGGGAATTGGGGATAAAATTTGTAATGGAAAGCTTTGTAAAGATCAATGCTGAGGAACTACCCATATATGTGTTATACAAATAAAAAGATTTAATAAAAAAAAGTAGAGGGAGTAGAAAAGGAGAAAAGGAGGAGAAGGGAGAAAACATCAATTGGTGATATCTGAGCTGAGCCTAGTAGATAGCTAAGTACACTAAAACTTGAAGTTAAGAAAAAATACATTATAAATTAAGGACATGAAGAATAGCATAAATGGAGATGAAAGTTGGGATATCAATGTATTAACATAATAGTGAGTAGGTGAGTTTGGCTGGAATTTAGAATACTCATAGGGGTGAAAGGTTTAAAATTTCTATAGTTAGGAGTAGTAAGAATGCAGAAGAGCTATAAATAAGGTGAACTGAGGTGTTCATAGAGTGTTTTAACTTATAAACAACATGAAGACCTTGAAAATTTTTGAATTTAGTAGCTTAAGTAGTAAGGGTAGACTTATTTCTAAGGAATAGATATATTTGGCAGCAGCAAGGAAAATAAATAAGAAAGGAAGAAACTGTTTCAAATGTTTACAAAAAAAGATGGTGATATATTGGTATCATTTGCTTTTCAGTGAATTGGGAGGAGAAAAATATGAAAAAACATCTAATGCTTATGAGATATCATGTTTATTAAAGTTTATGATTAGAGATATTAGTGTTTATGAAATTTTTAAAGCATTTGATAAATGATTAAATATGGGGGGGTGATGGAAAGGAAGAAATCAAAAATGGTTTCAGGCTTGCAGTTCTAGGTGACAAGAAGGATAGTATTGTCTTCAGAAGAAATAGGGACTTGGGAGAAGGAGTTATTTTAGAGTGAAAAGTAGAAGAAGGTAATGAGTTCTATTTTGAACATACTAAGTTTGAAACACTGATAAACATTTAATATATAGTTAAGAAAGCAAATCTGAAATTCACAAGACAGATTATATCTAGATTTGAAATTCAACTGCATAAAGATGAAATTGAGCCCATGAAAAGAAGACATTTAAAAGGAGATTTCAGGAAAGAGTTAGTAGGCAACAAATAATCCTGAGAAAGAACAAATAGGTAGGAAAAGCAATTAGGGGAAAGAAGAGTATCCAAGGGAAAGAACAGTCACACCATCTTCATGAAAGTTGGATTATCTCTCCATTCCTAAGTCCATTCATTACTCTTCCATATCAAAAAAGGAACTCAGAGCTAAACCATTTAAGCATTTGATAGAAAAAACTTATTGTCTTGGATATTTTACTTTAGCGAGATTTGAGCTCATAGTCTCCTCTAGCTTTTAAAGGAAAAAAAGAGCATCAATACTATTATTCAACGTTATAATAAAATGTTAGCTTTAGGAATAAAGGGAAAAAAAGAAACTGAAGAAATCAATTGGCAATGAGGAAACAAAAGTATCACTCTTTGCAGATGACATGATGGTATACTTAGAGAATCCTAGAGAAACAGCTAAAAACTACTTTAAACAATTTAAGGAATAGCTGAACAAGTTGTGGTTTATCAATGTAATGAAATATTACTGTTCCATAAGAAATAAAACAGGTTTCAGAAAAAAAAAACCTTATATGAACTGCTACTGATGGAAGACAGAACAACTAGGGGAACATTGTACCCAGTAACAGAAACATTGTGTGATGATCAGCTATGATTGATTTAGTTATTTCCAGCAATACAATGACTCAAGACAATTCCAAAAGACTCATGCTAGAAAATGCTGAATAGAAAGAACTAGGGAGTCTGAAGGCAGAGTGAAGCATACTTTTTTTCACTTGTGTTTTCCTTACGTTCTGATTCTTCTTTCACAACATCACTAATACAGAACTATGTTTAACATGATTGTATCTGTATAACCTAGATCAAATTGCTTGCAATCTTTGGGAAGGCAAAGGAGAGAAAAAAATTGGAACTCAAAATCTTACCCAAAAAAAGGAATATTGAAAACTATATTTACATATCATTGAAAAAATGTATAAAAAAATAAAAAGAAAAGAAAAAAATAAAGAAAAAATGTTTCCCAAAGCATCAGCCCTCCTAAAGGAGGGGAGAAGAAAAGGAACTAATATAGGAGAAATTGTCCTCATTACCCAGCTCCATAGTAGCAACTAATCATTCAATTTATCAATTCATCAGTATTCATTAAGTGCCTATTATGTGCTAGACACTGTATGAGCCCTTATGTGTACAAGGCATTGTAAAACAGTAACTGAAGTCAGGGAACATTATAATTACATTTAGTATTAAGAACCAATAGTTTAAAAGGAAACATGTGATAAGTGAATAATGAATCTGTACTGGAAATTTCTTATCTAAAATGTAGTCTGAAGGGGAAAAAAGGCAATGACTTACTTTTTTATAATTATTATGCTAATAGGAATTTTATGTATATTATCTCATTTAATACTTATTCCTATTTCTCTAGCACCTTAAGGTTTATAAAAAGTGCTTCCTTACAGTAATCCTTTGTGTCACATGAGAAGACTAAAGCTCTAATAAATAAACCAATAAATCCAAAGTTATACAGATAGTGATAATAATACTCAAATTCCACCTTTTTGGCTTCAAATTTAATGATCCTAACACTATACCATATTACCTTTTAGCATAATTAGATGAGTCAAGGTTATCAGACAAGAATAGTTTTCTTAGTATTAATGCATAAGAAGTTAGAAATGGGCAAAAATTATTAGCATTTCACCTCCATAGATTCATATTATAGATTTTTCCCCTTCTAATGGACACACTACCAGGCAACCATTCATGAGTTAATTCCAGGAGGGTATCCTGTCTTTCCTCTGTCATATTCTCAGCTGAGAAATCAAGAAACAGAGGCTTTACTAGAAAATTAAAGTCATTTCCTTGTAATGCAATGATAGAAGCATTTAAAACTGTTTCAGTTTCCAATATAAGCTTCCAAAACTTCTTGGGAAAACAAGAAACCAATTTTTTTAGTATTTTTAGTCTTTCTATTATCACATTCCAGATTCTGAAATTGTTTATGAAAGAAAAGAAAAAAATTTATTTAAGTAAACTAAAGAGAATAAGGTCCACTAACTCAAAGGTTTACTATTTGTAAGCCTTAAGGTGTTAGAGAAATATGAATAAGAATTATATGAAATAATATATAAAACATATTACATATATATTACATAAGTATATATAAATACATACATATATATACATATATATATATATAAAATTAGAAAGTTCTGAGCATTTATGTTTAATGGAGTAGACTGCCCTGTCCATATAGTGGTCTTGATTTTGGTGAATCATTACCATAAAAAGACAGCAACAAAATTATAAAGTTGCTACCAGCCTGTTAATGGGAGGTTGTTATTGTTGTCGCTATTGCTTATAAATTAATTGCTTCCTTCATTTTCTCAATTATTTTCCAGATAGTGTTATTAAAAATAGCAAAAGCCTTCTATATCTTAAGATACCTTGGAATAATTTGTAGAAGAAAAGTTACACACAGAAGTGATTTAAAAGTTAATCAAAAAGAATAAAATATTATAGAATACCCACACAAATGAAAGCAGTCACAGTGGACTATCACAATAAGGAAGTACCAAGGCACCTCAAAATGGCAAAGACAGTCCTTTAAATCAACAGCAAGTAAATTATACTACCTAAAAGGGCACAATGAAGTTCCTTCAGGGCTGTACAGGATCAATGACATCAGCTCACTGTTGGCAGTGTTTATGAATAACCAGAAACCTATCTATATGAGAGCAGTGAGAGGCAAAGACTTTATTCATATCCAGTTATTTGGATTGTGATATGAAATAATCCCATCATCTTAAGTGCACTAGAAGCCTCAGAATTAATGATATCTAGGGAAAACATTATAAGCTATCAAAGATTATCCAAGAAAATCTCACAACTAAAACATATTCAGTGAAGAAATTTGTATAAAGACAAGAATCAGGATCTATAATTGTCAACCTGTATCCTGGAAACACAGATTTCAATTCAGATGAGATTTAGTTACCCCAACCAGTGTTTCCTTTTTCCTATCCTGACCTATATAAGACTGATTTTACCACATGACAATAATATTTCAATGGATGCATGATTTCATTATTGCAAGCACTTTTCATCTGATGTTGATTAAGTTCTCTCCATGCCTTTTATTCTTGGGAAATTCTTATCCCTGATGTTCCCACAATCTTCTTTAAGTAAAATATACCTCAATACATGTGGGTCATTTTCTTGTTCTTTATCATTATCATCATCATCATCATTATCAATATTATCATCATCACATAATGATTTTTAAAATATGGGGACAAAGCAGTGTTGATATATAGCAAAAGGAGAGATGAACTGTCAAAAATCTGGATTGAATTTCTGCTTTTAACACTTTATAGAGTTATTTCCACCTTTTTTAGAACCTGGAACTCTTGTTAAATCTTTCTTTCTTTCTTAAAACAATATTTTAAGTGAATAAAATAAAATATGTAGGATTTAAGAGCAAATAAATTATATTTAGGAATCATTATCTAAGGGATTTTTTTTAATTACAGAAACCTGAATAAAACCCCTCCGGTCTAATATATATTGGCTATAATGCCATAGCATGTAATTTATCCTCTCAATATCTCATGTAGCTCATTAAAACTAAATGTTTTAGAACAGGTGCCAGTAGACATTGGTAGAGTGAGCTTTTTTACCAAGAGTTCTCTATAAAAATAAAATCACAGACCTGGGGACAGGGAGCAGAAATTATTATATTAACAAAATAAGTGTATTGCCATAATGATTTATCTTATGATATAATATGTTATTTGGTTATTTCAGTCATGTCCAACTCTGTGACCCTATTTGAAGTTGGCAAAAATACTGGACTAGTTTGTGATTTCCTTCTCCAACTCATTTTATAGATGAGAAACTGAGGTTAAAAAGTGTTAAGTACCTTGCCTAGGATCACAAAGCTAATAAATGTCTCATGCTACATTTGTACTCACAAATTTCCTGACTCCAGGCCCAGTTCTGGTCATTGCAACACCTAGATGTCCCATAACATAAAAATAGTTGGGAAATATCTTTTTAAAAGTGGGTCAATTAACTTCATTATTTATTATTTTTATTATAGGAGATAAAGTTCCTAGATGATTGGAGAAACAAGTATAAATCTAACATAACAAAGGAAAATGAAAAAACTAAATAAGGCATAATACTATTACTATGTTTTGAGTTCCAACTCAACAAAAGGATTAGTTTATTATGTGATTGAATAATGGCCAAAAAGCACAAGGAATTCAGATCTCAATCTCATAAATAATATGTTTTGTACCTTGTTGAGGAACCCTGTTTGATGGAAAGATCTTTAAATTTGAAATCAGAAGCCAGAGGTTTGAATCCTACATGCTACTTCTATAATCTTGGGCACATGTGTTTTCACTCTGGTCCTCAGGTTTCTCATTTATAAACAGATCATCTCACATGCTATCCTCTCACAGCTACACAAAATTCAAATCATTATGTAAAAGAGCACACAGTTGAAACTATAGGTTATGAGCCATCACAGAAGTGTTTATTTTAATGAACCCCAGAGGAAAGATCCATTGGAACAAAAGACTTTTAATCTGTGAAGCAAATAAAAAAAATAAAATAACACATTTTCCCATTGGTTACTCCATTACATGTAAAAGAGAACTACTTTCACAGAATACACTTAACCAGGGAAAATGTAGGGAAGGCACACCAGGGACAAATATAAAATATAAAATGGCATTGTTGAGCTTTTAAATCCTTCACAAACTGGCTCCAACCTGTCCTTCTAATACTCTTATCTATTTACTCTTTTATTTGATCTGTGGCCAAAAGAAAAATTTCTTCTTGCTGTTCTTCACACATGACACTCAATCTACCACTATCAAACATTGTAGTGGCCATACCCTCTACCTCACAGATTATTTTATTTCCTTTAAGATTCCATTCAAATAAAACTTTTAATAAGAAGCTTTCTTTCAAAACTTTCTCTTCTTGAACTATCATATATATTGATTTTGCTTTTATTCTGTATGTATATATATATATATATATTTTATTTATAACAAAAACAAAATATATATTTATATATAGTCTTACTGAAAAGAATCATATTTCCTTACAAAGAGAGTGTTTTATCTATGAATAATCAATACCTAGAATAATACCCAATTTGTATTATGTGCTTAAAAATACTTGCTTGATTAATATTGCTTATATATGTGTGAATAATATGGAGAAAAAAATTATATATATATATATATATGTGTGTGTGTGTGTATATATATGGGTCACAAACCCAGGACGATTTGCATTTCTTATGTTGTAAGACTGTTCATATTTTCTATTGACATTATCATGATAGTTCTTCATGTTTTCATATCTAACCTGCTCAGTTTTCTTTGTTGAATAATAGCTAACTCTATAATTATTTACTTGGTTTTAGTTCTTTAGAATCATCTACCACATATCTGTTCCAAATTAATAAGGTTCAGTGACTAGGAAATCTCTTTTTCATAAGGTAAATTTGCAACTCTTTATTCTATGTCTGAGGCTTTAAGTTATCAGACCTAGTGGAGGTAACCACAGAAAAACCATTCAGAGCATCCCAGGCTAAAATCATGTCTAAACTTTCACCTGACTATTCTAATTGCATTTTCCTTTATAAATGTTTGACTTAGGATGAGAAACTTCATTTTATCTTCTGATTAACTCTTAATGGAGATCTTTAAACTCCTTTCAAGGAATTCTGCAAAAACAAATAAATACATGAGCTGAATAGAATATTGGGAAATAAAAGTTACTTTATTATCCAAATCCCCTTAGACTGTCATGCAAATAATAAACATTAACCCAAGAAACTAATTTTTCTTCACTTTCCTTGCTCACATTAATTCCTAATATGAGAATCAAAGTTCGTTTCTATGGGAGTCTCCTTATTAATGGGAAATGATTATTTAATGCCTTCTGTCTATAGAAAATGGTTGCTTTGGTGAGAGAATCAAAGAAGAGACGTTCTAGTGTTCCTTTTTTCAAGTCTGAGAAAGAGAACACAGGATTCAACTTATTCATCAGGTCACTAAAAGGAAAGAAAGGTTTTAGAAATAAGTCAGCATATAGAAGAGTCAGCCTTTTGATCATATCCCTATATTCACATCACAATCTAAATACTTTGGAGAATTTCCTCTGAGAAATTGGTGAGAGATGTCACTTTCTTTCTTGGTTGATAGATTTCTCAAAAATGGAGAGCTAATTCACTCTGTGTATTATTTGACATATTCTCATCTGCATTCTTTCTCTGAATCTTTTTTGCTATACACTTGGATTGGTGAGTTTATTTGTTAAACATTTCAGCTTCAGAGTTTTAGCAGAAAAGAGTGCTTGTGGTCAAATTCCTAGAATGATTTCTAAAAAGAGTGCAGACACAGGTCTCTGTGACCTCCTCTGACCTTCTCTAAAACCAACAACAGATTAAGCCTCTAAAATAGTTCTGGAATCAAAGCTCCCCCAAATATTTGGAGAAAATACATTCCCAGAAGAAGTTATCTTGGAAGAGCTTCAGAACAGGTCTGTGTTAGTTGGGCAGGGGGACAGTTTGCCAAGCTCAGAGAGCAACACAGACAGGGAAGGAAGCTGGGCCAGGAATCAGCGTAGCAGTTTCTAAGCACCTGGGAAGTTTCTGTGAGCCTCTTGGACTACTCTGCCCTGATTGCAGGCAGGTGCTTTGGAAGATCTGCCTTTTATAAAAGGTAGATTGTAAACTACTGAGAACCCTGGACCTGGCCCCTATTGCCCAGCACTGTAAGTCAATCAGCAGAACTGCCCCAGGACAAATTAAAGCAGCTGTCTCTCTTCTGCTTTAATCAGATCTCAAGCTTTTTTTTTTAAATGAATAAAAAACAAAAAAACAACTCTCACCATAGACACCTTTTATGCAGAGAAAGAAGAACAGACCTCAGATCCTGAGGTTCATAAAGGTAAAGCAACTTCAGAGGAAGCCACAAAGGGAGACATTGCACAAGGCTTTCCTGGAAGATTACATACAGAATCTCAAAAGAGAGTTAAAAGAAAAATGGGGAAATGAAATGAGATCATTGCAAGAAAGATATAATGCCCTACAAAAGAGATATGAAAAAGACACCAATTCACTGAAAAACAAAATTGGTAAAATGGAAAAAGACTGCAATGAACAAATTGGCCAATTACAAAAGGAGCTTAAAAAGGTAACTGAAGAAAATAATACACTAAAAATTAGAATTGGACAAATGTAAGTGAATGATTTAATAAGACTTCAAGTATCAAACAAAAACAAAAAAAATGAAAACAATAGAAGAAAATATAAAATAACTCCTAGCAAAAACAATTGGCCTGGAAAATATATCTAGAAAAGACAATTTAAGGATTATAGGGCTTCCTGAAAGCCATGATGAAAAAAAAGAACCTAGACACTATCTTACATGAAATCGTAAAAGAAAACTGCTGTGATGTTTTAGAATCAGAAACTAAAAAAGCCATTGAAAGAATCTACTGATCACCTCCAGGAAACCCCAAAATTAAATTCCCAAGGAATATTGTGGCTAAATTTCAGAAGTATCATACCAAGGAAAAGATATTGCAACCAGCCAGAAAGAAACAATTCAAATACCAAGGAACCACAATTAGAATCACCCAGAATCTGTCAGCTGCCATCTTAAAGGATTTAAGGGCTTGGAATCTGATATTCCGAAAAGCAAAAGAACTGGGATTACAGCCAAGAATAAGCTATCCAGCTAAAATGAGCATTATCTTCCAGGGAAGAAGATGGACACTTATTGATATAGATGAATTTCACGTATTTCTAGTGAAAAGACCAGATCTGAACAAAAAATTTGACCTCCAAACACAGAACTCAAGAGAAGCATAAAAAGGTAAAAAGGAAAGAACTCTTGAGAATTATATTTATATTGTGGGTATACTTAGAGAATGCAGGTATAATTTGATTTTATTTTGATAAAATGAAAAAGAAGCTAGAAGCAAAAAGGGGATCAAACTGGAAAAAGAGGAAAAAGAGATAACATAAGGGAAATTACATCTAACAAAGAGGCAAAGAAAACCTATTAATGGAAAGAAGGGAGGAGGATAAGCATTGTGTAAATCTTACTCTTATCAGGTTTGGCTCTCAGAGAGAATATCAGACATTTTTGGTTTCACAGAAAAACTTCTCTCACCTTATAGGGAAATGGGAGGGAAAGAAGGAAAAGAAAGGGAAAGACTAACAGAAGGGAAAATAGAAGAATTAGGGGAAAGGTGTAAAAAAGGGGGGAGGGGCTCTAAAGGGGGAAGACTGTTTGAGGGAGGTGATCATCAAAAGAAAAATATGGGGGAGGAGGGAAAGGGAAAAAAAAGAGAAAAACATAACTTTGGGTAAATTAGATGGCAGGAAATACAGAATTAGTTAGTTTAACTATGAATGTGAAAAGGATGAACTTTCCAACAAAATGGAAGAGGATAGCAAGATGGATTAAAAGCCAGAATCCTACAATATATTGTTTACAAGAAAAACATCTAAAGCATAGTGATACATACAGAGGGAAGGTAAAGGGCAGGAACAGAATATATTATGCTTCAGGTGAACAAAACAAACAAAAATGAAAAAGCAGGGGTAGCAATTCTGATCTCAGATCAAGTAAAAGCAAAGATAGATCTAATTAAAAGAAATAAGGAAGGAAACTATATTTTACTAAAGATTACCAGAGATAATGAAGCAATATCAATACTAAATATATATGCACCAAGTACTTTAGCATCCAAATTCCTAATACTAAACATATATGCACCAAGTGGTATAGCAACCAAATTCCTAGAGGTGAAGTTAAGAGAGATGCAAGAAGAAATAGACAGCAAAACTATATTAGTGGGAGATCTCAACCTTGCTATCGCAGAACTAGATAAATCAAACCACAAAATTAATAGGAAAAAAGTTAAGGAAGTAAACAAAATGTTAGAAAAGTTAGGTATGATAGCTCTTTGGAGAAAATTGAATGGAGACAGAAAGGAGTTTACTTTTTTCTCAATGATTCATGGAACTTATACAAAAATTGACCATGTGTTAGGGAATAAAGACCTCAAAATCAAATGCAGAAAGAGAGAAATAGTAAATGAGGTTTTTTTTCAGATCATGATGCAATAAAAATCATGTGCAATATAAGGCCAGGAGAAAATAGAACAAAAGTTAATTGGAAATTAAATAATCTAATCCTAAAGAATGAATGGGGGAAATAGCAAATCATAGACACAATCTATAATTTCATCCAGGAGAATCACAATAATGTCATACCAGAATCTGGGGGATGCAGCCAAAGTGGTTATAAGAGGTAATTTCATATCTCTAGATGCTTATGTGCATAAAATAGAGAAAGATAAGATCAATGAATTACAATTTTAAAAGCTAGGGGAAAAAATTAAAAACCCTCAATTAAATGCCAAATTGGAAATTATGAAAATAAAAGGGGAGATTAAGAAAATTGAAAATAAGAAAATTATTGAATTAATAAATAAAACTAAGAGCTGGTTTTATGGAAAAAACACCAAATAGATAAAACTTTAGTTAATTTAATTAGAAAAAGGAAAGAAAAAAATCAAATTGTTAGTCTCAAAAATGAAAAGGGAGAACTTCCACCAATGAAGAAGAAATTAAAGCAATAATTAGGAGATATTTTGCCCAACTATATGCCAATAAATCTAATAATCTAAACGAAATGGAGGAATATATACAAAAATATAGATTGCCCAGGTTAACAGAAGAAAAAAATAAATTATTTAAAAATAACCCCATTTTAGAAAAAGAAATGGAACAAGCCGGTAATCAACTCCCTAAGAAAAAAACTCCAGGGCCAGGTGGATTTACATATGAATTCTATGAAACATTCAAAGAACAATTAATTCCAACACTACAAAATATTTGGGAAAAAAAAAAAGGAAAGAAGGAGTCCTAGCAAATTCCTTTTATGACACAGATATGGTGCTAATAGCTAAACCAAATAGGGTGAAAACAGAAAAAGAAAATTATAGACCAATTTCCCTAATGAATATTGATGCAAAAATCTTAAATAAAATATTAGCAACGAGATTACAGAAAGTCATCCCCAGGATAATACACTATGACCAAATAGGATTTATACCAGGAATACAGGGCATAATCAACTAGATCAATAACCAAACTAAGAAAAAACATATGATTATCTCAATATATGCAGAAAAAGCATTTGATAAAATCCAACTCCCATTCCTATTAAAAACACTAGAGAGTATAGGAATAAATGGACTTTTCCTTAAAATTATCAGTAACATCTATTTAAAACCATCGGCAAGCATCATATATAATGGGGACAAACTAGAACCATTCCCAATAAGATCATGAGTGAAACAAGGCTGCCCACTGTCACCATTACTATTCAATATTGTATTAGAAATGTTAGCTTTGCTAGGTACCGCAGTGGATAGAGCACCAGCCCTGAAGTCAGGAGGACCCGAGTTAAAATCTGGTCTCAGATACTTAACATTCCCTAGCTGTGTGACCCTGGGCAAGTCACTTATCCTCAATTGCCTCAGCAAAAAGCAAAAAAAAAAATGTTAGCTTTGGCAATAAGAGAAGAAAAAAGAGATTAAAGGAATTAGAATTGGTAATGGAAACTAAATTATCATTCTTTACAGATGCCATGATGGTATAATTAGAGAACCCTAGAGAACCCTAAAAAACTTCTAGAAACAATTCACAACTTTAGCAAAGTTGTAGGACACAAAATAAATCCACATAAATCATCAGCATTTTTATATATTACCAACAAAGTTCAACAGCAAGACATACAAAAAGAAATTCCATTCAAAATAATTGTCAACAGTATAAAATATTTGAGACTCTATCTTCTAAGGGAAAATCAGGAACTATATGAACACAACAACAAAACACTTTCCACTTAAATAGAGTCAGACCTAATCAAGTGCTCATGGATAGGCCAAGCAAATATAATAAAAATAACAATAATACATACATTAATCTACTTATTTAGTGCCATATCAAACTCCCAAAAAATTATTTTACAGATCTAGAAAAAA
This sequence comes from Myrmecobius fasciatus, assembly GCA_023553655.1. Taxonomy (NCBI): domain Eukaryota; kingdom Metazoa; phylum Chordata; class Mammalia; order Dasyuromorphia; family Myrmecobiidae; genus Myrmecobius; species Myrmecobius fasciatus. The sequence goes on along the minus strand of JAJPUD010006030.1, from coordinate 125,078 downwards.
ATAGTAAAAAAGTTCATCTGGAAGAACAAAAGATCAAGAATTTCAAGGGAATTAATGAAAAAAGGCTGATGAAGGTGGTCTTGCTGTGCCATATCTAAAACTATATTATAAAGCAGTGCTCATCAAAACCATTTGGTACTCGCTAAGAAAGAATAGTAGATTAGTGGAATAGGACAGGATCACAAGACAAAATAGGCAATAACTATACTAATCTAGTGTTTAACAAATGCAAAGACCCCAACTTTTGGGATAAGAACTCACTATTTGATTAAAAAAAACTGCTGGGAAAATTGGAAACTTGGTATGGGAGAAATCTTGACCCACATCTGACAGCACGTATCAAGATAAGATCTAAATGGGTTCATGATTTAGATATAAAGAGTGATATTATAAGCAAATTAGAGGAACATAGGATAGTTTACCCCTGATATCTGTGGAGAAGGAAACAAATTGTGTCCAAAGAGGAACTGGAACTCATAATTGAACACCAGATAGATAATTTTGATTATATTATGTTAAAAAGGTTTTGTACAAACAAAACTAATGTAGACAATATCAGAAGGGAAGCAATAAACTGGGGAATCATTTTTACATTTAATGGTTCTGATAAAAGCCTAATTTCTAAAGTATATAGACAATTGACTCAAATTTATAAGAATTCAAGCCATTCTCCAACTGATAAATGGTCAAAGGATATGAACCAACCATTTTCAGATGAAGAAATTAAAACTATTTCTAGTCATATGAAAAGGTGCTCCAAATCACTATTGATCAGAGAAATGCAAATTAAGACAACTCTGAGATACCACTACACACCTGTCAGATTGGCTAAGATGGCAGGAAAAGACAATGACAAACGTTGGAGGGGATGTGGGAAAACTGGTTCACTGATACATTGATGGTGAAACTGAACTGATCCAACCATTCTGGAGAGTAATTTGGAACTATGCTCAAAAAGTTATCAACCTGTGCATACCCTTTGACCAAACAGTGTTTCTTTTGGGCCTATATCCCAAAGAGATCTCAAAGGAAGGAAAGGGCTCCATATGTGCAAAAATGTTTGTGGCAGCACTTTTTGTAGTGGCTAGAAACTGGAAACTGAATGTATGCCCATCAATTGCAGAAAACAAAACTTACTTGAAACAATAACAATAATAAATTTGCAGAATATAAGAAACCCACAGAAATCATCGGCATTTCCTTATGTTATTAGCAAAGCCCAGCCACAAGAGAAATTCCATTTAAAATAACTATAGACAAAATAAAATATTTGGATGTCTACTCCTGCCAAGAAAAACTCAGGAATTATATCAAGACAATTACAAAACACTTTTCACACAAATAAAGTCAGATCTAAACAATTGAAAAATATCTACATACCTGCTAGATTGGCTAAGATGACAGAAAAAGATAATGACAAATGTTGGAGGGGATGTGGGAAAACTGGTTCACTGATACATTGATGGTGAAACTGAACTGATCCAACCATTCTGGAGAGTAATTTGGAACTATGCTCAAAAAGTCATCAAACTGTGCATACCCTTTTACCCAGCAGTGTTTCTATTGGGATTATATCCCAAAGAGATCTTAAAGGAAGGAAAGGGCCCCACATGTGAAAGAATGTTTGTGGCAGCCCTTTTTGTAGTGGGTAGAAACTGGAAACTGAATGGATGCCCATCAATTGGAGATTTGCTGAATAAACTATGGTATATGAATATCATGGAATATTATTGTTCTGTAAGAAACGACCAACAAGATAATTTCAGAGAGGCCTGGAGAGACTTGCATGAACTGGTTCTAAGTGAAATGAGCAGAACCAGGAGATCATTATACACGGCAACAACAAGACTATATGATGATCAATTCTGATGGACATGGTTCTCTTCAACAATCAATCAACATGATTCAAAACAGTTCCAGTTGTTCAATGATGAAAAAACGCCATCTACCCCCAGAGAAAGGATTGTGGACCACAACATAGTACTTTCACTCTTTCTCTTGTTGTTTCCTTGCATTTTGTTTCCTCATTTTTTTTTCTTTTTCCTTCTTAAGCCGATTTTTCTTGTGCAGGAAGAACTGTATAACTATATATACATATATTGGATTTAACATATATTATAGCATATTTAACATGTATTGGACTACCTGCCATCTAGAGTAGGGAATAGGGTGAAGGAGGGCAAAATTTGGAACAGAAGGTTTTGCAAGGGTCAATGTTGAAAAATTACCTATGCATATATTTTGTAAATAAAAAGCTTTAATAAAAAAATATTTTTCTTAACAGATTTTTTTTAAAAATTAGGGTGGGAGATCTATATTTTCTTTCATGGCTTTTATACAATGTAATGCATAACTTTAAGAAATTGAAGTGTGTTGAAAAACAAAAGATATAGGAAATAAAATTCAGTAGGAATCTAAAAATTTTTTATAAATCTCGTCCCTTACATCTTCTTTCTGGGGAAAGCAGAGTGGCCAGTCTCTAGCTCTAACCTCCATTTCTCTTCCTTACAGGCATCAAAGCCTCCACTAGAATGGAGTGGGTGGAAGAAATTCTCTAAATATCTATTTAAGCCTTCCTGTGAGCTACATCTAAATAGACCTATATGGATATCCTACATGGACAAAACAGTATATTTAGCTCTTTTGCTTTATATAACATTTACTACAATTAAAAAAAAAACTCTTTGTTTATTTCAAACTTCAACTTCACTTTTTCTTTACATAAAATTAGGTAGTTGGACTAAATTATTGCCAAGATGTTTTCCAGTGCCATTTAACCAGGAGTCTATTTCTCACATTTTTAGTTTTAAAAGAATATTTCATCAGTTGTTAGAGAAGAAAATTAGATAAATTAATTAAACAAATAATCGAGAATTCAGCACTTTTATATAAGTGATTCCTTGTGTGGTAAGAAAATCAGAATTCCTCTATTCAGTTTATTAATGAATTCTATAAGATACCAACTACTATGTGGAGAAAGGGACAGTAAACGAAGATCATAAATGTGTGGTGCATCAAATATTTTATCCCAACTAAAAAGAGTTACATTTTGGGGAAAGAGCACAAGTTTTAAATATTCTTAGATGTATATATTCTTAGATTTATTTTATTCACATCTAAAAAGGCTGCATACATATGTGGAAAATATAATATGATGAAAAGTTGCTAGATTCATCACTTACTAAATATGTGACTACAGGTAAATCATTCAATTTCAATGATCCTCAGTTTCTCATTTGTAAATTGCAACTAGCTATTTTTCTCATTTTTTTTTCTCAGAGTGAATAACTTTTACACGGCGGGGGGGGGGGCATATTACAAACCATGAAGTTCAATAATAATGTGAAACACTTTTTATAGGTTCCATATATTAGAAATTAAGGTGATATCTACCCTATTGAAAATTGAATAAATAAATTCTAGAATTTAAATGTAATAGAATATTACTGGGGCGGAGCCAGGTTGGCCAACTGCAGACAGCATTCTCTGTGAGCTCCTGAGACCTTCCCTCAGACCCAGACAAAGTGAGCCTCCAAATTGGTTTTGGAATGAGGGCTCCACCAAACACTTGGACTACAAAGCACTTCTATCAAATATCTACTTTGAAAAAACTCCAGAGAAGGTTAGTCTCAGGGGAAATCGGCCACTGGTCACAATCAGACACCAGCTGGGGCGGAAGTCAGGGCTGAGATAGAGGGGTGGATTTTAGGCACCCAGGAAGCCCCTGGGAGACGCCTGGGCCACTTTGCTCTGCTTGCAGGCAGGTGCTTTGGGAGATCTGCCTTTGGTAAAGGGTGGATTGAGAGCAGCTGAAAGCGTGGTCCTACTGCGGATCCAGCCAAACCAGCCTCAGACCAGAAGTCAACTTGGCAAACTGCCCCAGGGCAAATTGAAACTGCCGGCAATATTCCCTGCTGGTGACTGATACGTCAACTCAAAAGCATGAGTAAGAAGCAGAAGAGAGCTCTCACCATAGACAGCTTCCACAGAGAAAAAATAGAACAGTCCCCAGATCCTGAGATTCTGAAAACAATCCCAGATGAAGCCACAAAGGTGGACTTAAGTTGGTCTCCCTTCCAGAAGGCTTACATGGAAGATTGCATTAAGAATCTCAAAAGAGAGCTAGAAGAAGAATGGGGAAATAAATTGAGATCAGTGCAACAGAAATATCAAAAACTGGAAAATAGGACTGGTGAATTGGAAAAAGAAAACAATTCACTGAAAAACAAAATTGGTGAATTGGAAAAAGACAACAATTCACTGAAAAACAAAATTGGTGAATTGGAAAAAGACAACAATTCACTGAAAAATAAAACTAGCAAAATGGAAAAAGAATGCATTGAATCAAGAAATTCAATTGGCCGGCTATGAAAGGAGCTAAAAAAGATAACTGAAGGAAATAATACTTTAAAAATTAAAATTGAACAAATAAAAGTAAATGACTCAATAAAACTTCAAGAATCAGCCAAACAAAAAAAAAATGAAAAATCAGAAGAAAATATGAAATATCTCAAAGGAAAAACAACTGACTTGGAAAACAGATCCAGGAGAGACAATCTAAGGATTATTGGACTCCCTGAAAGCCACGATGAAAAAAAGAACCTGGATGCTATCTTCCAGGAAATCATGAAAGAGAATTGCCCTGATGTTTTAGAATCAGAAGGCAAAATTGGCATTGAAAGAATTCACCGATCACCACCTTAAAGAGACCCCAAAATTAAAACCCCAAGGAATATTGTGGCCAAATTTCAGGATTGTTGCACCAAGGAAAGGATATTGCAAGCAGCTAGAAACAAACAGTTCAAATACCGAGGAAGTGTAATTAGAATCACACAAGATCTGTCAGCTTCCACATTAAAGGTTTGAAGGGCCTGGAATCAGATATTCCGAAAGGCAAAAGAACTTGGATTACAACCAAGAATAAGTTATCCAGCTAGGATGAGCATCATCTTCCAGGGAAGAAGATGGTCATTCAATGATACAGGAGAATTTCACCTATTTCTAATGAAAAGACCAGATCTGAACAAAAAATTTGACCTCCAAATACAGAACTCAAGAGAAGCATAAAAGGGTAAAAAGGAAAACTCTTGAGAACTATATTTCTACTATAAGTATCCTTAAAGAATGGGGGTATAATTTGATTTTTCTTTGATAATAATGGAAAAGAAATTAGAGGTGGAAGGGATACCATACTGAAAAAGAAAAAAGGGGGGAAAGGGGGCAAAATAAAGTAAAAATAAAGGAGGTAAAATGAGGCAAAATCTCATAAAGAGACATAGAAGATCTAATATAATTGAGGGAAAGAAGGGAGGGCGATGAGTATTGTGTAAACCTTACTCTCATTAGATTGGACTCTAAGAGAGTATATCAGACACATTTGGCTTCAAAGAAAGACCTTACCCTCCTTGTGGGAAGGTGGGAGGGAAAGGAGGAAAGGAAAGGGATAAACTAATAGAAGGATTAGGGGAAAGGTATAAAGGGGAGGGAGGGACTCTAAAGGGAGGAGGACTATTGGTGGGAGGTGGTCATCAAAAACAAAGTACTGGGGAAGGGGGAAGGGAGAGAGGGGAAAGGGAAGAGAAAATAATAACTCTGGGTAAATAAGATGGCAGGGAATACAGATATAGTTATTTTAACTGTGAATGTGAATGGGATGAACTCTCCCATAAAACGGAAGCGGGTAGCAGACTGGATTAAAAGCCAAAATCCTACAATATGTTGTTTACAAGAAACACACCTAAAACATAGAGATACATACAGAGTGAAGGTAAAGGGCTGGAGCAGAATCTTCTATGCTTCAGGCGAACAAAGAAAGGCAGGGGTAGCAATCCTTATCTCATATCAAGTAAAAACAAAAATAGATTTAATTAAAAGAGATAAGGAAGGAAACTGTATTTTACTAAAGGGTACCATAGACAATGAAGTGGTATCAATAATAAACATATATGCACCAAGTGGTATAGCATCCAAATTCCTAGAGGAGAAACTAACAGAGATGCAAGGAGAAATAGACAGTAAAACTATACTAGTGGGGGATCTGAACCTTGCTCTCTCAGAATTAGATAAATCAAATCACAAAATCAATAAGAAAGAAGTTATGGAGGTTAACAAAAGGCTGGAAAAGTTAGGTATGATAGATCTCTGGAGGAAATTGAATGGTGATAGAAGGGAGTATACTTTTTTCTCAGGGGTTTATGGAACTTATACAAAAATTGATCATGTGTTAGGACATAAAAACCTCAAAATCAAATGCAGAAAAGCAGAAATAGTAAATGCATCCTTCTCAGATCATGATGCAATAAAACTCACATGTAATATAAGGCCAGGAGAAAATAGACCACAAGTTAATTGGAAATTAAATAATCTAATCCTGAAGAATGAATGGGTGAAAGAGCAAATTATAGACACAATCAATAATTTCATCCAGGAGAATGACAATAA
>JAJPUD010006030.1:96747-113637 GCA_023553655.1 Myrmecobius fasciatus | reverse complement strand
AAAGCAGCGGTCATCAAAACCATTTGGTACTGGCTAAGAAATAGAGTAGTCGATCAGTGGAACAGGATAGAATCACAAGACAAACTAGGCAATAAGTATAGCAATTTAGTCTTTGATAAACTCAAAGTCCCCAGCTTCTGGGATAAGTACTCACTATTTGACAAAAACTGCTGGGAAAACTGGAAACTAGTGTGGAAGAAATTAGGGCTTGACCCACATCTAACACCACATACCAAGATAAGATCTAAATGGGTTCATGATCTGGATATAAAGAGTAATACTATAAGTAAATTAGAGGAACGTAATATAGTTTACCTCTCAGACCTATGGAGATGGAATAAATTTATATTCAAAGAAGAACTGGATCTCCTAACTGAAAACCACATAGATAACTTTGACTATATTAAGTTTAAAAGTTTTTGTACAAACAAAACCAATGCAGTCAAGATTAGGAGGGAAGCAATAAATTGGGAAATCATCTTTACATTTAAGGGTTCTGATAAAGGTCTCATCTCTAAAATATATAGAGAATTGTCTCATATTCATAAGAATTCAAGCCATTCCCCAATCAACAAATGGTCAAAGGATATGAACAGACAATTTTCAGAGGATGAAATTAAAACTATTTATAGTCATATGAAAAGGTGCTCCAAATCACTATTGATCAGAGAAATGCAAATTGAGACAACCCTGAGGTACCACTACATACCTGTCAGATTAGCTAAAATGACAGGAGAAGTTAATGATGAATGTTGGAGGGGATGTGGGAAGGCTGAGACACTGATGCATTGTTGGTGAAGCTGTGAACGGATACAGCCATTCTGGAGAGCAATTTGGAGCTATGCTCAAAAAGTTATCAAACTGTGCATACCCCTTTGACCCAGAAGCATTTCTATTGGGCTTATATCCCAAAGAAACCATAAAGGAAGGAAAGGGCCCCACATGTGCAAGAATGTTTGTGGCAGCCCTTTTTGTGGTGGCTAGAAACTGGAATCTGAATAGATGCCCATAAATTGAAGAGTGGCTGAATAAATTATAGTATATGAATATTATGGAATATTATTGTTCTGTAAAAAACGACCAGCAGGACGATTTTAGAGAGGTCTGGAGAGACTTGCATGAACTGATGCTGAGTGAAATGAGCAGAATCAGGAGATCATTATACACGGCAATAACAATACTATATGACGATCAATTCTGTTGGACATGGCTCTCTTCAACAATTAAATGTTTCAAACCACTTCCAATTGTTCAGTGAAGAAAGTCATATACACCCAGAAAGAGGGATGTGAAATGTGGACCACAACATAACATTCTCATACTCTTGATTGAAGTTTGCTTACATTGTATTTCCTTTATCTGATATGTCTTTCTTGTATATAAGATTCTTCTTGCACAACAATGATAAGTTTGGAAATATGTATACATATATTTGATTTGCCAAATATTTTAATTTTAACATAATTAACATGTAGTTGATATCCTGCCATCTAGGGGAGGGGTGGGGAGTTGGGGGGAAAAATGTGTAACAGAAAGCTTTGTAAGGGTTACTGTTGAAAAATTACCCATACATATGTTTTGCAAATAAAATAAAATTTATATATATATATATATATGTATATATATAAGAAAATTACTGAACACAAGAAATGAAAAAAATGGACAGATTTAAAGGAAAGTGAATATATTGAATTGTTTTATAATGAATGAATAAAAATAGAACAATTTATACAATGATACATCATTAAGAAACCAAACTTTTAAAAATCTTAAAACTCTGACCATCAATATAGAGAAATTTAGATGGAATAGACACTCATCTTCCTCCAGAGAGATAATGGGCTTATATTAGCATGACCAACATAGAATTTTGTTTTGATAATCTATACATATTTGTTTTGAGGGCATTCTTTTTTTCTTTTTTTTTAAATTTTTTTTCAAAATGGGTAAGAGATGAGACAGAAAAATAAGAAACATTCTCAAAAATGAAAAAATACATAAATTTATGAATGCAAGGTTAAATGAATGAATACTAAAAAAGAAGAAAAAATAAGATAACCTAGTACTTATGCCCAAGTTAATGTATATGGGGAATATATTAAATGCAAAATATCATTCAGATGATTTTCCTCTTAAGCAAAATATTATCTCAGAAATGGAACCCCAAAGACAAAATCATATTACCTAATTTTATTTCCTCTTAAGTACATTGAGAACTCCTGAAAGGAAGTGATTTTTTTTCCAGATCACCCATCAAGACCTGGATTTCATAGACAGAATTTAATTTTATTTTTCTATCCTAGCTCACATGACTCATTAATGTCCAATAGTTTTTTACGCCCCATATGATGTGTTCTTTCAAGAATTCCTTGATATTTCTTAATATTATTTAACAAATAGCAATTAATGCCTAAATCTTCAGGAATGTAGATTTGAATTAGAATGGTATATGCACTTCTATTATCACTGCTAACAGATGTTTTAATTAACCTGCTTATATTGTCAATATATTTGATTTTGCAAATGAGATTTCTACAAGCAATTCTGATAAGAGAAAAGCATGCTTATTACTCTACTAATATACCAATACTAATAATACCAATACAGATCACTGAAAGTGAAATTCTTTCTGGAGCCAATTTTCACCTCTATGTAGCAATGATTTCCATGCAGGATTAATTGTACAAAGATTGTACACTCTATGAGTGGAATTGCCACTCATCTTAGAAGGGTATGTTGCCCACCCCAATATTTCACACGTTATAAAAGTCTATTTTTGGTCAAAGAACTAGAGATTTGGAACTGAAAAAAGACTTAAAAAAAAACATTTAATTCAACCACCTCATTTTAAAGAGAGGAAATCAAGACAATAAAATTAAGTGACTTATCCAAGTCCATTCAAGGAACAAGTGAGAGACCTGAAATTTCTCTGGTAAAAATCCAATACTGTTTTTCTCTTTCATCAGTATTGACTTATAGTCACACATAAATCCTATTTTAAAAAAAACTCTCCTCTATATAATATTTTGAAAGCAGGAGAAATTGGTTTCAACCTCCTATCCTTCCTAAAATCTACAATGCTACCCACCTACTTCAAGCCCTAGTTTAAATCATATTCCTCACTTAAAAGTCTACCCTGATCAGTTCATCCTATACAAATATTTCTCTCATCTAGATTATCATAACATGTATTGCCTAAATAAGTCTGTTAACCTGCTGGACTTGGAAACAGGAAAATATGCATTTGGATCCTGACTCTAAGACCATAAGCTTCCATACTATCCAAGTTATCTGAGTCCAGTTTTGCTCAGGTTTAGAACGGAGATAAAATCATACAGTTACCTCATGATGCATTAAAGCAAGTCAAGTGAGAAAATACATAGAAAGTATGATGTAAATTTGGCTACTATCATAGCAATATTGTCATTTAATTATTAAAGTGTTTGTGCCTTCTCTCTCCAAATGGATAGTAAGTCCTTCAAGGGTAAGTATTGTCTTATATGTATTTACATTCTTTGGATAACTAACACAGTTGTTAGTCACTTAGGAAAAGTTGATAAGCTGGCATGTAAAACTATAAAAATTTGCAGGGCATCAAGTCAAAACTGACTAGGATATCCTGCAAGCAGATAGTGGTGCCAGCTAGTGAAGTGCTACCTGATGATATGGAAGAACAGAATCCAGACCTATTCAAGTTTATTATCCTGAATTACCTGAATACAGGAAACAGAAGGAAATTGACTTGTTAGATTATAGAACATGGCCAGCTTTCAATGTCTAAATTGATATGCTCATTGCATACTTATGCAATATGGTGTTGAGCAGAGGTGCCAAATATCATGCCCTCAGGATGCATAATTTCATAACACTGAGTGGATTGAACCAAGTTAAAATGTAGTTTTATTTTATTTTAAAATGTTAATGTTTATTTATGTACATATGTATTTTTATGTACCTACATATATTCATATATATGTATATTATACACATTTTCTAAGTCAATATGTGACTTGTAGAGATCCTAATGTAATATTTAACGTCTTCTCTTTCGATCTGAGTTAAGCAGAAGACATGAAACTAACCTGCATCAGCATTTTGGGTCATTATAGAGAAATTGTGAAGCAACAAGATATAGCTAATTTAGTTAGCAAAAGTTAGAGCCCATTAGACTCATGTTCAAATCTGACTCAGATACTCACTATCTGGAAGACACTTGACCTCTGTATACCTCAGTTTCTTTACTTGTAAAATGGAAATAATAGCACCACCTACCTCATTGGGTTGTTATAAAGATAAAATGAGATGAAGTTATTTGCAAAACTTGAAGCACTGTATAAATGATAGCTATAATAGTTTAGGGCTTATTTTGACCAAGAGAAATTCTAGAAGAGTATTATTCTTGTTATCATAGCATTTACATAATTTAAAGTTTGCAAAGGTTTAAGGAAGAAGTCACTCAGTTGGACATATGAAAAAACATAACTGAACAAAAGTGCAAGCTAATTTAATACAATATAAGGTACATCATAAGTGCTTTGGAAATATTGATTGAAGGAGTGATTCATGGAACCATTGAATTTCATTATTATAAAGAATCTAAATAGCTATGAGTCCAAACTTGGGGAAAAAACCTCATTATAACACACTCCCCCCCTAAAAGAATTCATCCAGCCTCTTATTGAATACTTCTAATGAAAAGGAATTCACTACTTATTAAAATAGCCCAGTAAGCTTGGGAAGATTTTAGGGTTTTTTGGGAGGTTTTTGTTTCTTATTTTTATATCAAATCTAAATTTGATCCTTCACAACATTCATTCAATTTTTCTTTCATATTTTGCAGGCCAAAGAGAACAAGACTAATTTTTCTTCTACAGAATAGCCTTTTTCATTTTCAAAGTCCCAAACACAATGTTTCTCTTTCTATATTCTACAATTGTGCTGATTTTCTTGGATTCCCCATCATTCTGCTGATCCCTACTCAATTTAAATCCCCCGATGCTTCCTGATTTTTTTTCATATTCATCTTATTCTTCTGAAGCTGATTTTTTGAACCTAAGCATAATTTTACATTTCTCTTTAATAAATTTCACATTATTAAATACATTATAACCTGTCAAACTCTCATCCTTTCTGTTTCATTTAATGTTAGTGATACCTCCCAGTTTTGTTTCAGATGCAAATTTTATAATCATGAAAACCAGTCTTTATTGAATTCATTGAATGAGTAATCACCCTGAGGTAATATTCTGAAATGACATGAATCATCAGATAAAGATTAAATGATATTCAATATAATTTTATTGTTGTTCATTTTATTTTATTGCCCAACTCAAATATCTATTTGTGTCATGAATATGACTCTTTGGTGTTTAGAGTTTATGCATCTAGAGAGCCAGCTTCTGCAGGTTCTTCCAACCTGGAAAACCTTTGCGTCAGGTCCAGTAATGGATTATATGTCTTTAGTCCAAGGTATAGCTAATTTCTTATAGAGTTGTCACCAGAAGGTTTGGCCTCAATGATGAATTAATGACTCTTTCGCTATGTTCATCTTCTTAGAAGAAAGTATTCTTTTTCTCCTCAAATTCTGTTATGAGATTTTGCCTAGATGTCTACTTTAAATTATCATACTCTACCTTGCATTTAATTTTCTATTTATATTGTATCTCCTCCCTCTTTTTACTTCCCAGTATAATATAAACTTTTTGAAGGCAAAGAAAGTGTCATATTTTATACTTGTATCCATGAGACCTATATTAGAGTACTAAATATAGTAAGCACATCCTGAAGATGTCAAATTAGAATTTTGCTATAAATCAAAGATTATTTGCTAAGGAAATGTGATGCAGAAATATGCATTGTTGAAAGGACTTCTGATATTAATAAAATGATAGATCCTTGAAACCATGAAGAAGTAAATTTAAAAATAAGTGTTCCATGTTTTTATGCAGGTAATTATGACTTTGATAGTTCCTTCCCAAATATCCAATAAGAAAAAAAAAATAAGAAGACTCCTTTAATAGCTGTATTTATATTACTTATCTACCTAAACTATTGACTCTAGGGATAACCCAGGTTCTAATAAAGAAGCTGATAAGCACCCATCTGGTGTGCTACCCAATACTAATTGACCAGTTAACATCAATTAGATTTGTATTTACTGAAAAATTATAGCACAAATAGCAACTATTCCTTCCTAAACTGTAAGTACACTGTCTCTTTACACATACTCGAGATTTCCCTCAAATTTTAAGGGAAAAAATTTCCAAGCAGGAGTACCTCACAATTCCTGGCCATGAGAGAGCTTTTGTCCCTTCAAAGTCTCCATCAAATTCACCTCAGAGGTTTGTGTCAGCTATGGGCAAGTTGTTCCTTGCTTGGCTGGGCTGATTCCTTGATAGTGCCTCAGCTGAAGAGTAAATTCACTTCTGGACTCAGTTAATCAGATCACTCAGCTGCAACAATGACTTTTCATCAGACTCAGCTGTGACTTTTCCCCAATTCTAGTTAGCCCTGCTACTGGCGAAAGTTGACAGTGGGCTCTCAGAACTCTTTTAATGGCTCTTCTAGTCTAATAAATCATGTGGGTACTCTCATTTCAAAGTACTCTTTTGCTTAAGATCAGAAAAGGCTCAATATAAAAGAAACAGAAGCAACATTGACCAGATGGTAGGAAGTAGCTAACTACACCTAACCCATCAGCTCAGGGAAGGCTTCCTTACTCAAAAACTGACCCCTCAAAAAAGCTTTCACTCACAATCTCAAACTAGAACTTTTCTGTTTGCAACATTGGTTGTACATATATTCTCATGAGTAATCACTTCCCACGGCTCCAAAACCAATTGGGTTTGTTTTGCTTTTTTGCTTTTCCATTAATAACCTATTTTGTTATGGCATTTTGCCTAGATGTCTACTTTAAACTATCACCCATGGTTTTAACCCATGGTAACCCATTTTAAGGGATAGTATGAATTGAATCAGAATAACATCATGAACACTAATATCGATTCAGAAGCAGTAAAAACCTTAACAGAAGGAAGCCATGCTATAAATTAAATAAATAGATAAACAAACAAATCAATCAATCAATCAAAAGGAAAGAGGCATAGAAAGCAACCACAGTAGTAGTACCAAGAAGGATGTGCTCATTCTCTACAAACTGGATTAGGTGTGACTGAGTCCAGATTCCCTGTAAACAAGAGGACTGTTGTCCAACAGAGACTAATTTTGTCTCTGGTTCTATTGTCTTCTGAAATCAAAAACACACGAAAGCTGAAGTGGTCAAACTTCTTTGTATTATTAGCATATCCCTTTTTCTTTTCACCTCCTCTGCACTATTATTACCAATTATACCATGCTCTTCCACTCTTCCATATATACATATATATCAAATCTCTACTTTTATGACATCCCACTTATTTCTTCCTCTATTATAATTGTTGATGAAGAGATGGGATGAGGAGATACATATGCACATGCACAAATATGCACATATACACTCACACAAATAAATTGATCTATATATAGATATGTATATAGTATACATGTATGTGTTTTCATACATATTTATTCTATACACATAAATACACACATATATTCATTCACATATACATGTATATAGGTATATTTGTGGATATTATGCTTATATAGGTATATATTTGTATGAGTGTATGTGTATATATATATATATATATATATAGTTTATCCACAAATACATACGTATGCATCCACATACACATCTACATACATGTATATATATATATACATATATAACTATTCATAGACATACATATATAGTGTTTAAAGTACCTATGATCCTTGCCTCCTTTTCCTCTAATAAAATACTCCCTCTGTCTTTCTTATTCTCCCATTTTCAGAGCATCTTATCCATGTACTGCTCCATTACTTGGAAACATTGCTCTTTGTTGGGTCACCCACTGCCTAATCAGCCACTCCTTAATCTCTTTTTCTATGTTGAGAACTTTCTCTAATGACTGGATTGGGTTTAACCATCAGGGGGTACTCCACATACTAACCTGATTCTATTTACAGTTAGAACCGCTCATTTAGAATCACGCACTGCATCAAGAACTACTATGAAATCTGAGTTCTCAATGTTTCAGTGAGAACTGGTACCCTCTGTCCCCTAACTCTGACACTTTCTATTGTAGTAGCTGCTTACTTCCTATATGAATGAGTTTTAGTCAGTTTGGCTTTAGCCACATCTTAACATTATCTATGTTGTGTTGCATTTACTTATTTGATTAAATATTTCTCAATTACATTGTAATCTGGTTCGGGGTACACTGAAGAGCAATGCACAGCTCCTGGGAAGCATGTTTGACACCTCTGTGACAGCTCCCAAAAAGCAAAAGAGCAAAACTTGTACAGATGGTGCCTATCTGTACAAGTAGAGAACATTTTCTCACCTAGCAGTTCACTATATTAGAATTAAATCACAAATCTATCCTTTATAACCATAAAAGTATCAAAAAGATTAAAAACATATTTGTTTGTATATACACACACATACATGCACTACATTTTTCTGTCTTCACAGTCCTTTGCAGACCTAGGCAAATTTTAAATACTATAAATGTATGTAAATGTATATGTGTATATTTATATTTGTATATATGTATGACTATATGTATAGTTTAGTTTTTAAAATAAGGAAGAGGCATTTTTGTTTAGTTTTCTAGTTCAAACGAACTCAGTTGTCCATTTTTTTTATTATCTTTTTAGATTACAGAAGGTAGCCACAAATTGGGCAGAAACTTTTGACTTAAAATATATGTACATATGGTGTATATATACACACACATCTGTATACATGTGTTCAATAATTAGTGTGATTTCAGTAAGAAGTTAAATATGTTTGTTTAAAAAAGATAATTTTTATTCTAGATAAATTTTTCTAATCAGTACATATAGCCATCATAAACATTTATAGACTTACATGGAAAACTAACTCTTTAATGCTGTTGTGCTTTTTGCACTTGAGCAGACTTCTGGCAGCTGATCTCTTTGATTATGCAAAGATGGAATTGTAACAAGATTTTTTGACAGACTGGTGGTTTTTGATGTTCCACTCCAAAAGTGTTGCATTGTTTCCTTTATGTTCTGTGACAAATGACCTACCTACCTTTTTGACCATGCAAAGGAGCAAGTTGAAAAGCTGACAAGGCTGCTGATATTGGAGAATGCTGATTGTATGAAGCCCAGCTCTGCCAAAACCAGATTGTTTTGGCATAATGACAGTTTTCTTTGTCTGAGCTTTATGCCTAAGTGTTCTGAATTTGTAAAAATTATTTTTAAAATAATTATGTAAATTTAAAAAGTCTATTCAAAGAAAACTTAGTTTTATTTTAGAAATTATATGAATAAAAATGTTGCTCGGATGCAGCCCACACATGTATGAACTCAGTAAATGAGGAAAACTTGTAATGAAAACCTAAATTGTGGAAATTTCTAGAGTGTTTTGCCTTAGTGGAGAAAAATAAGTTTGACAGCAATCTTTACTGGAGTTGACAAACAGACATTATAACATAGTAAAAAGATCTAGCATCATTACAAATTTCTGACACCATCCAACTATGTGATGTTATATATCAATTATTCTCTTACTCATTGTTGTCTGCAAAGTTGGAATAAAAATGATGTCAAGTTCTATGGCTATGCTACCTCAGTAGTGAAAATTAAAATACATCCATTCCTGATCATTTTGGTGTAATTTTTTTTTTCATTTAAATTTAAAAAAATAACAGAATGTCAGTTGAAAGAAACCTTCATGTGCATTTGGTCCAATTCATATTTGAAAAAGAATCTCTGTACATTGGCCATGTAGACTTCCAGGGGTGGAGGCAAGATGGCAGAATAAAGCTGGGAAGTTGCTCCAGCTCTGCCAGTTCCCCTCACAAACCACATGAAACCAAGCCTTTGATCAGAGTCTGATGGAATAAAACCTCTCTCTAGCTGAAGACAAACTGGAAAAATTTCAAGAAATGTCAGTCTCACTGGGGTAAAAAGAATGTTCAACCCAGCACAGGTAGACTGGGAGAGCTGGTAAGAGGGTCTTAACTCAGAAGAAATCAGCAACTAAGACCCTCAGTCAAGGCACGGTAGAAAAGCAAATCAGTGGGGGAGCTTCTAGTCCCAACTCAGAAGGCAAACTCTGGGAAATTAGGCTTTTCCTGGAAAGAGCAGGCAAAGCTACCCCCTGCAAACACAAGCAGAACAATACTCAAAACACAGGAAGCTTGGGACAGTGTCCTTTTTGCCCCAGGAGCAGAGCTCAACCATAAAAGTAAAAGTTAAAAAAAAAAAGAGAGAGAGAAAATACCAAAAGAAAAGGAAAGAAAATGAGCAAAAAACAGAAACGAATTTTAACCATAGAAAGCTACTACTGTGATAAGGCAGTCCAAAACACAAACTCAGACAAGGACAAAATGTTCAGGAAGAAATCTCAAAAAATGATATAAATTGGTCGTAAGTACAAAGAGGCTACTTGGAAGAGCTCATTAAAGGGCAAAAAAAAGAAGTAGAAAAAAATCAGAAAGGAAATGAGAGAAATGCATGAGAGAGTCAACTTGGAAAAGGAAGGAAAAAATCATCTGAAGAAACATCTTAAACAGAATAAATCAAATGGAAAAACAAATATAAAAGATAACTGAAGAAAATCAAACATTAAAAACTAGAAGAGGGCAAATGGAAGCTAATGACTGTCAGACAGCAAGAATCAATCAAACAAATTAAAAAAAATGAAAAAATAGAAGACAGTGTGAAATATCTCATTAGAAAAACAGCCGACCTCCAAAATAGATCCAGAAGACAATTTAAAAATTATTGTCTACTCATGTGCAAAAATGTGGCAGTCCTTTTTTTAGTGCCAAGAAACTGGAAACTGAAGGAATGCCCATCAACTGGAGAATGGCTGAATAAATTGTGGTATATGATTTCAGAGAGGCCTGGAGCATCTTGCATGAAGTGATATGGCGTGAAATGAGCAGAAGCAGGAGATCATTGTGCATGGCAACAAGACTGTTCAAGTCTTTTATATCAGGCTCACTCCTTGTACTTAGAAACTACAGTATTTAGTATTAGAATAAAGTGTAGAACTATTACATAATAATGGAAATATGCTAATGGGCCAATATGCTAGACTAGAAAATGAAATTGCCTTTCAAAAAGTTGACCTGAGATCATTGACCAAAAATGAAAGATATGCATTAAGTTATAGATGATTTCCATAAATGTAGCACAACCACAAGTAACTGAAAAATAGTGGCATATAAACCAATTTGGAGTATAATAATCTAGATGAAGCAAGGTCCCTTTTTTAAGTAAAGGCTATACATTTATATATGGGTATATACATATATATTATTGTTCTATTAAAAAAAGATTGTTCTTTAAAAAAAATTCCCAAGTCTTCTTGGGAAATTCTTAACCAAGGCCATTAATATATCCTGTTTATATGTCAAAGAAATTCTGATTCCATCCTTTTACCTATCAAGTGCCTCTTCTTTTTATAGCCCCTAAGACACACACACACTCTGCCTCTTCACTGTGTAAACTCACTTTGACTGAATTTATTCAGAACAAACCTTAGAACTCTTTTCTCACCAACTATTACACCACTCTCTCTGGGTATGTGTTTTGCATCTCTAAAATGCAGGGATTGAAGAGAGGATCTCAAGAGTACCTTCCAGCTTTCAAACCAATTACAAGCTTCTAAAAATAGCAATCAACCATGCAAATAGGTCTGTGTTACAAAACATCTGGCCCACTGATGGAATCTAGCTCTTACTGTGATTTCCTTCAGCCCTTAGAGTAATTTTACTATAATCATTTCCACTGCAGCCTTGAAAATAATTTCTCCCTTGGTAGTCTATTGTGGCAATTCTAGGAAGAGCTGAGTTTCTAAAGTTTTATGGATTCATAAAGAAGAGTTGACTTCTGTGAAAGATATTGATAAGAATTCTGAAGGGCATTGATGAGTGCAGATAATACCATGAAGTAAAGCCCAAGTGTAAGAGAGACATGATTATAGTTTAGATAGACTTCAAGGCACCTAAATGGTGCAGTAGAAAAGTGCCAGGCATGAAGTCAGGAACACCTGAGTTCCAACGTGGTATATACTAACTGTGTGACCCTGAAAAATGCACTTAACCCTATTTAGCTCAGTTTTTTTCATCTGGAAAATGAGCTGAAAAGGAAATGCCAAACCACTCCAGTATCCTTGCCAAGAAAACCCTAAAAGAAATCACAAAGAATCAAATTTGACTGAAAATAACAGTTCAGAACCTAGGGAACAATGTATCTCTTTTTTTTTCTTTTTGTTTCTCCATTCTTGCCCCTTCTCTTTTTTAATATCTGACCCTTCCTCTTTTGATGTGAGCTCTTTATTACTTTATATAGTTTAATTTATCAATCACATCCTTTCCAACAATATTACTTGGATAAGTTATTTCATCTTGGATAAGTTATTTCAGCTTGAGCTACATTTTTCTCATCTTCAATATAGGTTAATAATGTCTTCCATTTATATATTAATTTCAGATTTAAGAAGAAATTTATGTTTACATATATGATTTAATTGGATCTTTAGGTAGTCCAATGACACACATATAAATGTATGAAGGGTATATGATTTTTATCAGTAAAATATATAAGGTAAATATTATTATCATCCACACTACACAGACAAGGAAATAGAGAACCCAAAGACTTGGATTTCTTCAGAAATGGGGATAATTCACCCTGGTTCCACAAAATTTTAATTTCTTCCACTAGGTCTTTACATTTTGGGAATTTGTCATTCCATGAAGTTTCAAGATCATGAGAATCCAGTATAATGAATTCCATTTAAAATTTCATTCTTGAATTTTATTATATCTGAAGCAGATTATTAGCTCAGTAGATAGCGTACTAGGCTGGGAATCAAGAAGACTCATATTTCTGAGCTTAAATCCAGCCTTGTAGGATCCTGGACAAGTCACTTAATTCTGTTTGCCTCAGGGCTTTCATCTATAAAATAAGTTGGAGAAGGAAATGGCAAACCACTAAAATTTTTGCAATATTTTTGCAAAGAAATCCCAAAATAGAGTGACAAGGAATCAGATACAATTGAAAAATTATAATTATTTCTAGGTGTTTGTGGGCATCCATTTCATCTATATAAATAATAATTTTAGTCACACATAGTCACACATTAATATTTATTAATAGTTTCATTTTGGACTAGTTAGTTAGCCTTGTAGGTTTCCTTACTTACATATGAAATAAGATATTTGGATTAGATTACCTCTAAGTTTCCTTTCAGGACTAATTCTAAAAGCACTTTTCTTTTTGAAACTATCATATTTTCAAAAATTATAACTGTATGAGGAAATTCAATACACAAAATCGAATGGAATAATATAAAAATGAGATTTCTCCATATATGGAGAATATGCAGCACTGGCTACATAAATCCCCAGAACACTGAATGGTCTCCTGGAAGAAACATATAACAATAAGAGTTTAACCTAACCATCTACACAGAAAACACAAAATGAATTAAGAATGACTTTTCCTGGAGCATTAACTTCAATGCACATGCTATAGAATTTTTGAATGTGTATCTGGGAAAATACAAATAGACAATTATTTGAGCCCAGAATTAAATGAAGGATATTGCCCTACTTTGCATTAAGGAAATTGCAAAATTCCTTCAATGACCCCCAAATTTTCATGTAAATAGACATACATTCAATACTAATATGCTACCAGTTTTGTTATATAAATGTGAGATATGAAACAGAAGTCTCTGAAGTGTTACAAATGAGTATCATTTACACAGAGGTCAATAGAAAGGTGCTTAGTGAGTATGAGCATAATACTTCACATTTCAGATGAAGAACTTTGATGTAGAATAGGAATTCATCATAGACATATATGATAAGAAGAGAAAATTGGTTATGTGGAAAGGGAGGGCAAGGGCAGAATAATAATAGCTAACATTTACATAGGTCTTTATGATTTGTAAAGTAAATTTATCAATTTGATAATCACATCTACTCTGAAAGATAACTCTTATTATTAGTCCTATTTTGCAAAGGAGGAAACAGACTTTGAGAGATTAATTTACTTTCCCAAGACTAAACATCTATTAAGCATCCAAGGCAGAATTAAAATAAAAGTCTTCCTTACTACAATTCAAGCATTCCATCCACTCTGCCACATCTACCAATAAGCATTAAAAATAAAGAAGTCACCAGCATAGTAAGTGGATTCAGCAAATTTCTGGTAAATATTTTTTAAAAACAGCTTTCTGAAAATGATCATCAAAAATTTATATCATGATAACCATCTACCATATGCTGTGCTAATCACCTTACAAATATTATCTCATTGGATCCTCTTAATAATCCTGGAGAGTGGGAGTGGGGATGGGAGATATTATCATCTTCACTTTACAGTTAAGGAAATTAAGACAGAGTTGTGACTAGCCCAAGATCACACAATTAGTAAAAATCTAAGGCTAGATTTGAACTCAGATTTTCAAGAATCCAAGGATAGTGCTCTATCCACTGTGTCACTTTTATGACACTTTTAAATTTAATCTGTTTTATTAACATTCCTTCTATAATTTTCTTATTTCTAATAATAACAAAAAAATAATAAATAAAGAAGTGATTTTTAACATTTATTGATTCTTGAATTCTAAATACATGTACTGAAAACATAGCAATCAGATCTCTAAAGATTTTTCAAACTAGCTCCATCATACTGCAGTGGACCTGTAGCGTGACCTTTAGGGAGAACACGTACAAAAATTTCAGAAGTTGAATAGACATGGAGAAGTTATATGTATATGGTTGGGAAAACTGTCCAGATCAGTGAAACTGCAGATATATTATAATAAAGGGAATTAGGAAAAAGGTTCTTAGTTCTGCAACTATATACTTAAATTCCATCTTCTGTACACATTGGCATTATCTATAAAATAAGATGTGTATAATAAACAACTTCTATATTCTCTTCTACAAATATATATATATATACATATATATTCATATACCCTGGATCTGTCATTACTTCAACTCAAATATTATAGCTTCTTATACATATATATATTACATATATATAGATAGATATATATATTCATATATCCTGGATCAATTATTAATTCAATATAGGAATATATAGGAATCTATATACCTTGGATCAATCTTATATATATTTTAATTAATCACAATTTTAATTAATTGATCATTTATATAAATACATTAATATGATACATTCATATATATTTATATTTATCCTCATACCCATATGTTGTTTTTTGTTTTGTTTTGTTTTTATTAGAGACCTATTCAGAAATCTGGTAAAATCTGCATTCCCTTTCTTAGAAAAATGTTATGGGTGCTGTGCTAAAGCCAAGGCTTAGAGCTGCACAGAAAACTGGAGACAGGTCTCCCTTTTACCCCAGAATCAGAGCTTAATCATAAAAGTTAAAAAAAAAGAGGGGGGAATATCAAAAGAAAAGGAAAGAAAATGAACAAGAAACAGAAAAAATCTTGACCATAGAAAGCTACTACAGGGCAGACCAACACACAAACTCAGAAAAGGACAGAAAGTCCGCAGAGGAAATCACAAAGAGTGATATCAATTGGTCTTAAACCCAAAGAGACTTGTTGGAAGTGATCATAAAAGACTTCAAAAGGGAAATAAGAGAGGTAGAAGAAAAATGAGGAAGGAAATTCTTGACCTTTTGTTTTTCCAGATGAATTCTGTTGTTATTTTTCTAGGTCAGTAAAATAATTTCTAGTGAGTTTGATTAGTATAGCACTAAATAAATAGATTATTTTAGGTAGTATTGCCATCTTTATTATATTCACTCAACCTATCCAAGAGCACTTGATATTTTTCCAATTGTTTAGATCTGACTTTATTTGTGTGCAGAGTATTTTGTAGTTTTGCTCATATAGATCCTGACTTCACAGATATATTCCCAAATATTTTATACTATTGACAGTTATTTTAAATAGAATTTCTTTTTGTATCTCTTGCTGTTGGATTTTGCTAGTGATGTATAAAATTGCTGATGATTTATGTGTATTTATTTTGTATCCTGCAACTTTGCTAAAGTTGTGGATTAATTTTAATAGTTCTTTAGCTGATTCTCTAGGGTTCTCTAAGTAAAACATCATATCATCTGCAAAGAGTGATAATTTGGTTTCCTCATGACCTACTCTAATTCCTTTAATCTTTTTTTCTTGTCTTATTGCTGAAGGTAGAATTTCTTATACAATATTGAATAGTAATGGTGATAGTGGGCAACCCCTGATCTTATTGAGAATGGTTCTAGTTTATGATGTTAGCTGATGGTTTTAAACAGATGCTACTGACTATTTTAAGGAAAAGTCCATTTATTCCTATATTCTCTAGTGTTTTTTAATAGAAATGGATACTGGATTTTATCAAATGCTTTTTTCTACATCTATTGAGATAATCATATTTTTTGTCAATTATGCTAATGTTTTCCTAATATTGAACCATCCCTGCATTCCTGGTATAAATCCTACTTGGTCATAGTGTATTATTCTGGGGATGATTTTCTATAATCTCTTTGCTAATATTTTAGTTAAGTTTTTGAATCAATATTCATTAGGGAGATTGGTCTATAATTTTCTTTCTCTCTTTTTGTTCTACTTTGTTTAAGTATTACTACCATGTCTGTGTCATAAAAGGAATTTGGTAGAATTTCTTCATTCCCTATTTTTTCAAATAGTTTATATAATATTAGAGATAATTGTTCTTTAAATGTATGGTAGAATTCACATCTAAATTCTTCTGGTCATGGGGATTTTTTCTTAGGGAGTTGATTAATGACTTGTTCTATTTCTT
>JAJPUD010006030.1:46663-96647 GCA_023553655.1 Myrmecobius fasciatus | reverse complement strand
TTTTTTTATTTTCAATTTTATTAATTTCTCCTTTTATTTTTAGGATTTCAAGTTTGGTATTTGATTGGGGTTTTTAATTTGTTCTTTTTCTAGCTTTTTTAATTGCAAGCCCAATGCATTGATTTCCTCTTTCTCTATTTTATGCAAATAAGCATCCAGAAATATAAAATTTCCCCTTATTACCACTTTGGCTGCATCCCACAAATTTTGGTATGTTGTCTCATTATTGTCATTCTCTTGGAAAAAATTAGTAATTGTGTCTGTAATTTGCTATTTCACCCATTTATTCTTTAGGATGAGATTATTTAGTTTCCAATTGGTTTTTGGTATATTTTCTCCTGGCCTTATATTGCATATGATTTTTATTGCATCATGATCTGAAAAAAAATGCATTTACTATTTCTACCTTCCTGCATTTGATTTTGAGGTTTTTGTGTCCTAACACATGGTCAGTTTTTGTATAAGTTCCATGAACTGCTGAGAAAAAAGTAAACTCCTGTCTGTCTCCATTTAATTTCCTCCAAAGATCTGTCATACCTAACTTTTCTAACATTTTTTACCTCCTTAACTTCTTTCTTATTTATTTTGTGGTTTGATTTATCTAGTTCTGAGAGAAGGAGGTTGATATCCCCCAATATTATAGTTTTGCCATCTATTTCTTCTTGCATCTGTCTGAACTTTTTCTCTAGGAATCTCCATGCTATACCACTTGGTGTATATATGTTTAGTATTGATATTGCTTCATTATTTATGGTACCCTTTAGTAAGATATAGTTTCCTTCCTTCTCTCTTTTAATTAGATCTATTGATGATAAAAAAATTAAAGCAATAATTAGAAATTATTTTACCCAACTGACAAACTAACCAAAATGGATGAATGTTTACAAAAATATAAATTGCCCAGATTAACAAAAGAGGAAATAAATTATTTAAATAGATCCATTTTGGAAAAAATAATTTAACAAGCCATTAATCAACTGCCTAAGAAAAAATCTCCAGGGCCAAATAGATTTAGTAGTGAATTCTATGAAACATTTAAAAAACAATTAATTTCAGCACTATGTAAACTATTTAGAAAAACAGGTAAAGGAGTACTGACAAATTCCTTCTATTACAGAAATATTGTACTAATACCTAAATCAGGAAGAGCCAAAACAGAAAAAAATTATAGACCAATTTTCCTAATGAATATTGATGCAGAAATTTGAAATAAAATATTACAAAAGAGATTACAACAACTTATCGGCAGAATAATACACTACAACCAAGTGGGATTTATATGAGGAATGAAGATCTAAATCAGTATCAGGAAAACTATTACCCTAACTGACCCAATCAGTAAAAAAACCAATAGAAATTATATGATAATCTCAATAGATGCAGAAAAAGCTTTTGACAAAATACAGCTCCTATTCTTTTAAAAACTTTTTTAAATAGATACTATGTATCTAAAATCAATTATTAGTAATGCAGAGAAGCTGGATGCATTCCCAATAAGATCAAGACTAAAACAAGGATCCCCATTATCACCACTATTATTCAACCTTGTATTAGAAATGTTGGCTTTAGCAAAAAGAAAAGAAAAATTATTAAAGGAATTATAAAAGACAATGAAGAAATAAAATCATCACTCTTTGCAGATGATATTATGATATATGTAGAGAATCCTAGAAAATCATCCAAAAACCTACTTGAAAACAACTCATAGCTTTAGTACAGTTGTAGGATATAAAATAAACCCACACAAATCATCAGCATTTCTATATTCTACTGACAAAACCCATCAGCAAGAGATATAGAAATTCCAATTAAAATAACTGTGCATGAAATAAAATATTTTGGGGCCTACCTGCCAAGACAAACCCAGGAACTATATGAACACATTTACAAAACACATATAAAGTCAGATCTAAACAACTGGAAAAATAGAAATTGCTCATTGATGGGCCAAGCTAATATAATAAAAACTCTGCCTAAATTGGTCTAGTGTTTAGTGCCATTTCAATCAAACTGCCAAAAATTATTTTACAAAACTAGAAAAAATAAAAACAAAATTCATTTGGAAGAACACAAGGTCAAGAATATCAAGGGAATTAATGGGAAAAAATATACAAAGCATGGTGGTTTAGCAGTTCCAGACCTAAAACTATATTATAAAGCAGCAGTCATTAAAAAACATTTGATACTGGCTAAGAAATAAGAGTAATATATTAAATACCCTCAACACAATAATCAAGGCTTATAATAATGTTATATTTGATAATTCTCCAAACTAAAGCTTCTGGGATAAGAACTCACTATTTGACAAAATTTTCTGGGGAAACTGGAAAATAATAGATCAGCAACTTGTCACAGACATACTTCTCACACTCCATGTGAAAAATAAGGTCAGGGGCAGCTAGGTGGCGCAGTGGATAAGAACACCAGCCCTGAAGTCAGGAAGACCTGAGTTCAAATTTGGTCTCAGACACTTAGCATGCCCTAGCTGTGTGACACTGGGCAAGTCACTTAACCCCAATTGCCTCAGCAAAAAAAAAAAAAAAAAAAGGTCAAAATGAGTACATGATTTGGGCAGAAAGGATTTGGGCAAATTAGGAGAGCAAGGGATAATTTTATCCAGTAGATTTTTGGAAAAGGGACAATTTATGACCAAAGAAGAACTAGAGAATAAAAGGAACGGCAAAATGGACAACTTTGATTATATTAAATTCAAAAGTTTTTGCACAAACAAAACCCACAGTAACAAGCTGGGAAAAAATCTGTATACTTCTAATAAAGGTCTCATTTCCAAAATAAAGAACTGTGTCAAATCTATAAAAATGCCAGTTATTCCTCAACTGATTTATAAACAGACAATTTTGAGATGAGGAAATTAATTCCATCTATAGCCATATGAAAAAATGCTCTAAATCACTATTGATTAGAGAAATGCAAATTAAAGCTACCATCTCACACCTCTCAGGTTGGCTGAGATGATAGGAAAAGATAATGATAAATGTTGGAGAGGATGTGGCAAAACTAGGACACTAATGCATTACTGGTGGAGTTGTGAACTGATTCAACCATTCTGGAAAAACATTTGGAACTATTCCCAAAAGGCTAACAAAATGTGCATACCCTTTGATCCAGCAGTATTGTTACTGAGTCTATGTCCCAAGGAAATCATAAAGGAGGGGAAAGGACTCACATGTGGAAAAATGTTTGTAGGAGCTCTTTTGTTGATAGCAAAGAATTAGAAAATGAGTAGATGCCCATAAATTGGGGAATGGCTGAACAAGTTGTGGTATATGAAGGTAATAGAATGTCATTATTCCATAAGAAACGATGAACAAACTGATTTTAGAATGGACTGGAAATATTTAAACTAACTGATGCTGAGAGAAACAAGCAGAACCAGTAATACATTATATACAATAGTAAAAGGAATATGTGATGATCAAGTATGAAAGATTTGGTTCTTCTCAGTGGTTCAGTGATCCAAAGCAATCCCAATAAATTTTGGACAGAAAATGTCATCCGTAACCAGAAAAAGAATTTTGGAGATAGAATGTAAATCAACACTTATGATGTTCACTTTTTTTTCCTCTCCCATGGTTTTTCCTTTTGTTCTGACTCCCCCCCCAACATGATTCATAAAATAAAGTGTATTAAAATTAACGAAAGAAAGAAGACTGTGATAGAGATACAGAGATATCAAGACTAAAATGGAAACTGACAAATAAATACAGCGATAAATAGAAATAAAATGAGGGTAAGATTATAGGGTTCACTTGTGGTGATGAAAGGGTATAAGAAGCAATATCATCTAGGCTCTTTTAAGTGTCAGCTAGATTATTCCTTTGTCCCAGAAGAAATCCTCCTATTTTCTCAGTATTATAGTACACCTTAAATTAGAATATCTTTTGCTCTCCTCCTGAAACCTTCCAAGGGTGCTCCTTTGCCCTTTTTCACTTGATTATCCTGAGATTTTTGTCAGGCAATTTAATAACCAAAAATATACTTTGGTGGAGCCAGACCCTTTTTTCCTTTTTCAATGAAAATTGCATTGACTTATTAAGGCTATCCAAAGATACCTATATTTCAGTATCCTCTGTAAACATCTGGCAACTCCAGGAGCATGGTGACTCAATGCTTTGGCCTTTTGAGGATGATAACCTTTCTGAATGTTTCTAGCTTTGTGGTAACCCAGGGCTTTGCAAAAAAGTTCCATTTGTGTATATCTTAGAAAACCCTGAGTTGCCCCCATACTGTACATTAAACACTTTTTTTATTTCTTCCTCCTTTAGCGACATGAAAAAGTGAGCCATAACCTAAGCCTTGAGTATGTTTCCCCATTAGTGCCAGGAGTGAAGTTGTATGAACAGAAGTGAATCTTGCTTA
The DNA here is from genome assembly GCA_023553655.1 of Myrmecobius fasciatus. Lineage (NCBI taxonomy): Eukaryota > Metazoa > Chordata > Mammalia > Dasyuromorphia > Myrmecobiidae > Myrmecobius > Myrmecobius fasciatus. The sequence goes on along the minus strand of JAJPUD010006030.1, from coordinate 92,267 downwards.
CCCATCCCCTTATTAAAGACCAGCGTCAATTCATGTTAGATTCTTAGATTTCTGTCTTCTGATTCCAAATCAAATTTAAGTCACAGGCAAGACAGGCTATGTCTTTGTCCCCTTAATTCCTAAGACTGTATTTTACCCTGTCAAAAAGATCTAGGAACATGTTGGCTGTTTCAGATTCACTCAATTTTGCCTGAAGATTTCTTTATGTTTTTCCCATAATTTCCTTTTTCTCCTAGCTAGTTACCTCTCCCAAAGGTAGCTCCAGTATATTTAACAAACAATGTGAGTTGTTTACTCATATTTCTGCTTCTACTGCAGCCCAAGATAAATTTATATACCTCTGCATACCCCCCACATCAGAATTCTCATCTCCCAACTAGTTCCTTTAGTCAGTTTTCTGAAATTATGTGTTTCTCCTTTTAAATACTATGACATATTTTGAACATAGCGATTATTTTTTAAGCAATTAGGATGCAAGTCTTTAAACAAATATGACATTTTTCTATATAATGTTCATTTAAAAAAAATCTCTAGAACCTGTTTTTCTGCTTTTCTCTTCCTATCTTTTTTATCCTTGCCATTTTCTGTATTCATCTCTTCCTCTTCTTTTACCTCTCCCCTCACCATAAATAGACATGTTGTAGAAAAAAATATATTCTTAAATATTGCTTTATTGCTCAAAAGGTAAATCTCAAGAATAATAAACAAATTCTTATATAGGATAATAGGTAACCTTGGCTTTGGATTGTACAATATTGATTAGGTACTGAATGGTATGTTGCACAGAGAGAAAATAAAGAATTGATCCCTAAGGCATGCAGGGAGAAGGCACTGATAAAAGATCAGTTTCTCTTCATGGCCCTACCCTCTGGGAAGGTCATCCAGTCTGGAATCCAAGTTATGTCTTCCATGTTACCTTCAAGTGCTCTTCCATGAGTTATGCTCCTCAGAAGTTTCCCCAGCTATGAAACAGAAGCCATAGCCACAAATCAAATCAATAATTATTTTTTGCTTACACATCAGGATATTTTGCTAAGAGAAAATAGTCTGAGAAAATTAGGTGATGCAGTGGATAGAGAGCTAAACTTGACTCAAAAAAGCCTAAGATGAAATGGAGTCTCAGATACTTCCTAGATGTATGACCCTGGACAAGTCATTTAACCCCATTTGCCTCAGTTTCCTCATTTGTAAAATAATCTGGAAAAGGAAATGGCAAACAACTCCAATATTTTTGCTAAGCAAATCCCAAGTAGGGTTAAGAAGAATTAGATACAACTGAACAACAAAGAAAAGAGATATGGTCTACGATTTAATTGGTTATCTGGTTCCCATGAGAAGATATTAGTGATTTAATGACTACCCATTATGTTTCTATAATTATCTGGTGCATGTACCATGGCAAGAAACTCAGTGTTATTTCGCCTATGATGCAATGCCAGGAAACCCATTTCAGAGCCCATTTATTATGTGCTTAATATATGCCAAATATTGTGCTGGAAATACAAAGGAAGCCAAAAAATACAATCTCTGACTTCAAAAAGTTCAAATTTAATGAAGGAAATAGTATGTGAATAACTGAGCATATAAGATACGCTGTATGCAATGGAAACAGATGATTATCTCAAAGGGAAGGCACTAGCAATGGAGGGGGAGGGAAAGTTCTCTCACAGAGAGTATGATTTGAGCTGATTCTTGAAAAAAACTAAGGAAACAAGCCAAAGATGAAAAGTGAGAACATTACATGGGGATAATGAAAAGTGATACTGTTGGGAGATAAAGTGCTATGATTGAAGAATAGTAACACAGTGTGGCTGGATTGTAGAGTTTGAGAAGAACAAAGTGTGAGACTGGAAATATATGAAGGAGCCAATCTGTAAATGTCAAATATCAATGTTAAATATCAAACAGATAATTTTATATTGGATCCTTGGAATAATAGGGTGCCACTGGTGTTATGGTCATGCCTGAGCTTTAGGAAGATCAATATGACAGCTGAGTAAAAAATGGTAAGACATGAGGCAAAAAAGCAAACAAACAAACAAAAAAAAAACCAATTAGAAGACTATTGCAATAGTTTAAGCGTAAGGTACTAGAGCTTTGAAGGATTCTTGTTCTGTAAGTCATGTGGAGAGATATGCCAAAGATGTAAAAGTTAGGTTGATGATCTCTCTTCTCAAGCTGTTGAAAAAGTTATGAGCATTGACTATTAAAGAAGTTGCCTCTGAACACTGAGTTGCTGAGGTGGATGTTGCTTTTTTTTTTTTTTTTTTTTTTTTGCTTAGGTAATTGAAGTTAAGTGACTTGCCCAGGGTCACACAGCTAGGGAATGTTAAGGGTCTGAGACCAAATTTGAACTCAGGTCCTCCTGACTTCAGGGCTGGTGCTCTATGCACTGTGCCACCTAGCTGCCCCTAGCTGCCCCGGGGATGTTGTTTTCGATAACATCCCCAATCAATTCTCAAAAGAAAAAAAAGATTTAAATTTCCTCACCATCTTGAGATACAGTATAGGAAATTTACTAATTGATTTCTTAGAATCTCCATTGATATCTCTTTTGAATGCTTAATTTCAATCAGAAGGCAGAATTTCAATCAGTTTGCATAATTCAGTTACTGCTCCTTTTTAATTTTATATACACTTTTGTTGATCTTGTTCAGTCATTTGAATTGTGCCCAAACTTTTGTGACCCTATTTGGGATTTTCTTGGCGAAGATACTGGAGTAGTTTGCCATTTCATTCTGCAGTTCATATTACTGATGGGGAAATTGAAGAAAACAGGTTAAATAAAATTACCCAGGATCACACAGCTAGCAAGTATCTGAGACCAAATTTGGACTCAGGTTCTCCTGATTCCAGAGATGAAACTCTACCCATTATACCATCTAGTTACCCCCAAGCTTCTTTAGCTTTCATGATATTAAAATGATTTAAGACAGAAAAAAGATAAAATAAATATCTTTTATATTTTTACATATTCTATCCACATCCTGAGGTAGAGCATCATCCTTATCTCCTTTTTCACCTTCAATATATACTCCCCAAACAAAAAAATTCTCAGGGAAAAATAAATCCTGCCACTGACCACTATTTCTCCAAAATCTTAGTGATTAATGTATCTCCAGGAGAAAACAAAATCTGTATGTTTGTTAAATACATACTACAATAAACAAGAGCCTAGTAAAACATTAATTTGTATTCTGTACTAAGAATATCTAAAAATTCATATAAAGTAAGCCAATTGTTTTGTAAATTCTGTGACACTGAATTGTTTTATATTGAGTTCGGTAGAAGACATTTTTTAAAAATGTCAGATGGATAACCTATTTAGTCGATGTAGGAATCTTTCTTCATGAAATGAAGGTTGTAATTTATCTAATATTTGGGAGATAAACCATAGACACTTGTTTAGGGTCATGCAACTCTCACAGATGGGATAGGAACTGCGATCTCCCTGACTAAATCCAATCCTCTGTTTTCTACCCATATTGCTTCTAGAGAGCTGTAAGTTTGGGTGAAATGTTTCTGGTGTTGTTTGTTCTTGTCAGGTTTGGGGGACATTGTGATTTCTTCAGTTTAGGAATTTTCTAAGGAGGAAGCTAATTAATTCATATTGCTACTGCTCTAAGATTTAGTCTTAGAGAATGTCCTGGATCACAGATGTTCAGGGTCACAAAACCAGGTGTTAGCCATGGGATATGAAACTGAATTTTCATGACTCCAAGGGAAAGAGGAAGGGGAAAGAGCATATGTACTGTGTAATATGTACTGTGGTAAGGTTCTTATAAATATCTCCTTTCAACCTCATAAAAATCCTGATAGGTAGGTACTATTATGATTGAATAAGTGAGGAAACAGCTAGGTAGAGTTTCTAAGGCTCAATTTGAATTCAGGATTGACTCCAAGCCCAGAGTTCTATATGCAGAATGATTTAGTATTCCCTCTGTTTCTGTCTCTGTTTCTGTCTCTAACTCTCTCTCTTTCTTTCTGTCTCTCTCTTCTCTCTCCCTCTTGTTCTCTGTCTCTCTCTGTTTCTCTCTATTTCTCTCTGTCTTTTTCTCAGTCTCATGCTGTATCTGTCCATTTGCTCTGTCTGTTCTGTCTTTCTGTCTCTGTATTTTCCTGTCTCTGTCTCCATCTCTCTATATATCTGTCTCTTTCTCTCTGCCTCTGTCCATCTCTCTGTCTCTGTTTCTCCCTCCTTTCCTAGCTCCTTCATACCATTCCTCTTGATACATAAGTTTCATATCATCTTAATGTAAGCCTTATGGCCCTAGAATTAATTTAGTTTAATACTTGATTTAAAATACATTACAGAAATAAATTATTTTGTTAAATTACCTACATTCACATTTCCTGGATGCCAAAAATAGATTTGCTATTAAAAGGATGAGCCAACTGGGTTGCAATAAGAATTTTTTGTTGTTGTTGAATTGGCTTCATACTGGACTTTTGAATGCTGTGGTAAATGTGTCTCCTCTCTATAAAATCTATACCCAAAGAAAGCATGTCTGCAATCTAAAATTTGACCCTAAAAGAAAATGAAGTAACACTTAAAATCTGATTCTACTATAACCTTTGAGTTTCAATTTGTTATTACAAACTTCACATGCCAACAGAAGTAGTAGAAGGAAAGGACTTTCATACCTATGTGGGTGATGAATGAGCCTATATCAGTGCTTCCATTTTCATGATTAATGTATATAAAAATGTTTTAAGACAGTAGAAGACAAAAAATGAGGTTACAATAACTACAAGGTTTTATTTATTTGTTATTTGTTTTTAATGCCCTCAGGATTTATTTCTTGATTTTTTTTCTTCTTTGTTATGTCTAGGATCAATAATTTGAATTTCCCACTGGGGAGTCAAACATTAGCATTTTAAAGCTGTCTGCTGCCAAAAATAAAACAGTAATAATGTTTGTTCGGTTTTTTCAAATCTAATCTGGCATCTAAGTAGTACAATAGATAAAATTCTATGATTGCAGTCTGGAAGACATCAACTCAAATACTGCTTCAGTCAATAAGCATATGACCCTGAAGTCATTTCATGGCTGCCTGTCTCAGTTGCTTTTTCTCTAAAATGGGATAATATTAGTACATATCTCCCAAAGTTGTTGGGAGGATTAAATGATATAATACATAATTGTACAATGCTTTGCACATCTTAAAGCAGTATGTAAATATTAGACATTATTATCATTATAATTATTATATGGATAAAACAATCATTAAAGTAAATTCAAATGTAAGTTCCACAAAGTCAGGATTGTTTTTATTTTTCGTCTCTGCATAAACACCATAATTAATGCTTCATGAATCAAATTTATCAAATAATCTATCATTTGACAATAAGCAATCATGTGACAAAAGTGAATTTCTAATGTGCATTATACATTATATAGAAAATTATACATAAAATTTACTGAAAAAAAAATCCAAGTTACTAATATTAATCTTCAATTTTCCCTTATATTTCAGTTGTACCAAAATCAAAGGAAATCTCTAATAAAACAATTAAATCTTCCATTTTTAAAAAAGAGTGGATGAAAATTATTTTATCCAAATATTTATTATTTGGAAATGATGTATACCTTCAGCTGGTAAAATGAGGGTAAAAGTGGTAAAATATACCAATACATAAAATTTATACTCTAACATAAGTATTTGTTCAGGAAATTGTTTAGCTTTTCAATTATGATATCATTATTTGAATTTTAAATATTATAATGGATGCTTTTTATAAATAAAAGATTCAGATTTTATTTTTAATACTATGCTAAGTGCCTCTAGGCTTGTATCTTTAGGCCTTTATGGTGCACAAATTTCAATGGTGTGGAAATCTGTTGATCTAAAAAGCAAACTAAAATTAAATTTATGCAGCAGTAGTTTTTATGATAGAGCTTGTTATTTTTGTGATTTCAATGGAGGTAGAAATAAATCTATTGCTCCCCTTTCCTCTTCATCTTCTTCTGACTCAAGAAGCTAGAGGCAAAAATAACCTAAAAAACCTCTTTATCTCATCTGTTTCACATTAAGGAACTTCATGCTCTGAACATCAAGAGAGATAGTTTCCTTCTGCTTTTATTGATAATAACAACCCGTCAAGATTTCTAAACAACTTTTGCCAAAACAGGTAAATGACTACCAGCTATTATTGTCATTAATATTTAGATCTAAACTACAAAGCAAACTTAAGAAAAGACAGCTTTATCCTCCTCCTGGTGGGGGAAAAAAACTGAGTTACCCCAAGGATTATTCCAAATATTACTCTTATGGAGCATCAATTATATTCCTCAACAAGGAGAAATTGGAGCTGAATCTCCACCTTGCTAGTATGTTTACTAATGTGAACATATATTTTTTATATATTTATCTCCTAGATTGAAGAGTAGATTTCTTGATAGGTAAGGATTTTTTTCTTTTTTTTTGCTATTTATTTATCTGCCATGTGAGAAACTTAAAATATTCTACTTGAAAGAAACAGTTAAGTGTTCTTCAAATTCTCCAGAACTATTCCTATATGATACTATAATCAATAATCAATAATCATAATAATGTCTTCTAAGTTTATAGTACTGTGAACATTTCAAAGTGTTTTATTCTATCATTTCTTTTTATCCTCAACAACTGAGACAAAAGGATATTATTATTTTTTAAAAATGGTGTTTCCTCTAAAAGAGTAGCTTGTGTAACCTACTTCATATTTTTAAAAAGATGTATAATTATTCAGATTTTATATTAAAAGAAACTGAGTGATAAAGAAGTCAAGAAAGTTTTCTAATGCCATGAAATAAATTAGTGGTATAGCAGAAAATCATACCTAGTAAACCAATTATATCTTTTTCACATTGGTCAGCTAGGTAGAAGAATGGAAAGAGCTCTAGAATCAGAACCAGCTCTAGAATCAGAAGAACTTGAGTTCAGATCCAACTTCTGTCATTTAATAGCTGTATCACCCTTAGGCAAGTTGCTTAATCTTGTATGTTTCAGTTTCATCATATATAAAATGAGCAAGAAAAGGAAATGGCAAACCACTCCAATGTCTTTGCCAAGAAAATCCCCAAAAGGGGTGACAGACTTGGAAATAACTGAATAATTCATAACAATACTCTTTACAATACACTACAATCCCTAAATCTTCCATTTCTCATAGTTGTAATATCCTTCTTCACAAAACCTTTTTTTCTGAATTAGTAATATCACAATCAATAATTTTAACTTTTACCTCTGCTTTCTTGGTTGACTATCTGTTCCTTGGAATGTAAAAATATTTCAAAGGCAGGTAAGCACAGAGAGAAGGAGGTTGTGAATAATCCAACAAGACAACTATAACCTACCTCTGAAACTCATGGCCATTACTTTCTCACAAAAACCATAAGGAAATGAAAATTCATCTCCAGGTGTTTGAAGCTACTATTTGAAGCTACTATAAAGTTTTAGCTTACATGAACTCCGACAAATGAAACGCTGTTTTTTTTTTTTTATTCCTGTGGACTGGTATCTCAGAATATAAGATCATAAGAAGGATTTCTCTTGTGCAGGTATTTTTATCATAGCAACCTTTAAACCCTTGCTATATCCTTCCCAAAGGAAATCCTGCTATACTGGGCTGACATTCCAATAGAGATGCTTTAAGGTGAGAGCAAAAAAAGCAAGTCCAGAGAAAACAAGCTGGTATAAGTATTTACTAGTGCTTGGGAAAAAGGAGGGAGGGTTTGGAGATATTAAAATAGAGTTTGGATCTTTTGGGGGGAGGTGAATTATTTTGTTGTTGTATGTGTTATTTTTTAGTTTAAAGCTTGTAGTTAAAGCATTATTTTGTGGTTACTGTGAAGCATTGTTAAAATAGAGAAAAAACGATTTGCAAGTGCTATTGAAAAAAATTGTCAAAAAACAGAAACAGCTATTGATTCAGTCATTCATTTATTAATTCCTTAAATAACCATTGGAAATACATCATTTTATACTCTTAAAAAATTACATGGGGCATTGTGGACAATATAACTAGGATATGTTGAACCCAGAACTCGAATCTTAGTCTTCTTGGCTTCAAAGGGAGCTTCCCATCCACTAGGCACACATACATTTATACACACACATATACACATTTACATATACACATATAATTTGTAGAAGTTGGAGGCAGGTATTATGTATGTGAAGTGTATATATACATATATTAATACATGTATGAATATATGTGGGTGCACAATATAAGTAAGATACTAGGTTAATTGTCTCTCAAGGAGCTTTATAACATAGTAGAGGTGATAAGGTACTGCTGTTCCTTCTCAAAAAGGACCAATGTTATCAAAAGGGTGATGGCTTGACTTGCAAGTCCTCAGCCTTACTCTCTCCTCCAAAATATCAGAGTCCAGTGGCAAGACTTAGGTCAGGACAAATCGCAATGGTCCTTGGGGATCAATATTAGGCAACAGAGGGAAGAAAAGTATTGTGTATATTTATATGATATCAAACATTCTAAATTACTTCAGGGGCTGATCAAGCACAAACACCCATCTCAGGCAGCGCACAGTCCTGGGGCAATGAGGGCTTTGTGTGTTGGAGAATGTACAGGGAGGAATCTACAGGAGTGTTGGCTACTCTGCCCTGGATGCAAGCCAGGAGATCATCAGCAAAGTTGTGAAATATCCAACACAAATACAAAAGGTAAATAGTGAACCTCAAAACCCCAGAATCCCACGGGACCTGGCTCCGGCCACCCAGCATCAGGAGTGAGTTGGCACTGACGTAGCACTTGTAAAGGAAGCCGCTGCTGCATGTAGAGGAAGCTTGGACAATCTCCCTTGCCCTAGAAGCAGATCTCAACTTTAAAAAAAAAATTAGTAAAAAGCAAAAAGAACTCCGACCATAGATAGTTTTTATAGCAAGGAGACCAAGCAGATCATCTCCAGATGAAGCCCCAAAGGGTCATATAAGTTGGTCCCCATCACACAAGGCTCTCCTAGAAGAAATTAAAAAGGATCTTAAAAGAGAGCAGGAAGAAAAATGGGGAAAGGAAATGAGAACTTTGAAAGCGAGGTTGGAAAAGGCAACACAGAAATTATCTGAAGAAAACTCCTTACAAAATATATAATGTATAATTTGATTTTACTGTTGTAAAAAAAAGAAACGAGGTGGAAAGGTGATAGTACCAGAAAAAGGGGGAAATGGAGGTAAAAGGAGAGAAATTACATTTCACGAAGAGGCAAAGAAAACTTATAACTGAGGGAAAGAAAGGAGGGGGATGCACATTATGTGAATCTTACTTTCATCAGATTTGGCTCAAAGAGTTTTCATATTTACATACATACATATAATCAAAGAATATTTACATATTTACATATTTCACAGAGAAACTTCTCTAATCTCATAGGGAAGAGTCCCTTCAAATAATGAATACAATTTTAAAATGACTCAATACAATCAGTTAAAACTCATACAAATATAGAATCTTAATTCTACATAAAAAGAATCTTAAAAATATCAATTAAACTTTTGGAAATAACCCTACCAAATTATACATTACATTTGTTACCATATTCTTTAAACAAGGAGACCATTATGCACTTAAATAAATAAATATTCAGTCAATTAACCCCATGTAAAAGTAAGCTGTCCCTTTAAATAATAAAAATGTTCTCTGCAGCAGAGTTGGGATGGGGAAGGAAGTTTGTTAAATTTTCACCTCTGAAGCCAACTTCTCTTTATGATTAACTTTTAGGGTGATAAATCCTTCACAGGATTTAGCCAGTGTATTTTCTTTCTCCAAACAAATCTTTTCCATTAAAAGACTTGCCTCTTTTTTTTCTCAGCTTGACTCTTCTCCATTTCCAACTTGCTTTTTCCTTGTCTTTCTCTCCTCCCAAATACCTTCCTGATACTGTCTCTCCCCTTTCTCCTCCTCCTGAGAAGAGGCCTGCTTTCCCCTTATTCTGTTGGAATGTTTTTTTTTCTTTTTTTTTACCTCTGCCAGGATTCCATCCTCTTCCACAGCCTTGAGCAGCAGCCAAATTTAGCTTCCTGTATAGTTTGAACCAGCATTTTATTTCTATGTTGCTCCTTCTTATCTCTTTCCCTTTCCCTCTGTCTCTCAATTCCTTCCTGAATTCATTCAGATCGTCAATTGTTTCTACAAATCAACCTTAAAACTTAACAGAATTCCTTTAATCAACAAAACAGACATACAAGTCACAAACACTGACTACACAGATACAACATTTAACACGTACAAGCTAGGAGCTATTAGCTGGCACTTCCTGACATGGCTCTTTCTTTTAGGGGCTTGGACTGCACTTTCTCCACAATTTAGTGAGGACTACCCTTAGACTCCTCCATATTCTGAATAATTCTGACAGAAGTCACCCTCTGCCTAAGACAGCCACCCAATAGCATTCTCAGAAAGCCCTTTCCCCTGGCATCTTTTGCAGTCCACTTTACTACACAATTTACATGAGAGGCTCTTCCTCTCAGATCTCCCTCGACCCAGCCAATGAACCCCCAGATTCCCAAGTGCTTACCTTCAGGTTATACACATACAGGTTCTCCTGACTGCGAGCTCAATCAATCCAACATCTGCACGTGGAGCCTCAGATCCATTTTTCTTTCGCTTTTTCCCTTCATTGAGTTTCTCCACTTCAGGCACGTGGCTCAGCAGAAAGGAGAAACACCATCTCACACTGGAGACCATTGGAACAAAGTGTCCCACAGGCACCTGCCCCCAAAAGGGGGTAATGGTAGTTCCCCACTGGTCACATGATCCTGGATGAGCCCCCAAAACTGTGTGGTACAGAGACCCTACCCAAAATTGACAGCTTGGAGACTTCTCAAAGTGAAGGTAAAAGGTTTATTAGAATCTCGAAAGAAGTAGCAGTCCCCACTCCTGGCCAGTCAAGAATGAGGAGAGCCAGAACAGCAACTGGAAACATAGTTTAAATAGACAAGCACTGCCTAACCCCCTGCCCAAAAGCCCCCCTATGCAAAACTTTTGTCTTGATTAACTTTTGCAGCTACTTTTCCTTTATATGGTAGGTGAAGTGATTATGGGTTGACTAAGAATGAAGTAATGCAAGCAAAAGTTTCATTTTTCTAAAGTTACATGATTTCTAGGAAATTGAAACTGAGGCCGACAGCTTCACATACTTTAGTAGATAGGTCTCTGAGAAACTACATCATTTGTCCACACACACACAGACAAAAGGAACATATGTAAAATATGATAATTGGTATTAAAATCCATACCCTATAACTTGTGACTTATTGCCCTTTTATCATTATACCAAGCTGATTTTTTATGTCCTCACAGTCCAGGCAAAAGCAGCACTGTGGGCAAAATCAGAAACAGGAAAGTCCATGATATATTCAGGGAATAGTAAGTAAGCAATTTAGTTTGAGTGGAAGTTAGGGGATAGTGAGTTGTTTGAGATAAATCTGGAAAAGAAAGTAAGAACTAGACTGTGAACAACAAAATACAATACTAAGCAGTTTGCACATTATTCACTAGCTAACAGGAAGCAAAAGAAGTTATTGTGTGTGTGTTGTTGCTTGTCCATTTTTTGAAGAAGACCAATAACATCATGAATGATGTTTTGATTAGGGTTGATTCTTTATAGGAAAGTGATTAATATATTGCCTCTTTAAGATCTGCTGTTGAAATGAGTCAGGTTTGCTTCAAGTTCTCATAAAGAAAAACAAATTGCTCTAAGAAACAATTACTGAGGATTCAGTCTGACAGAATTTTGTGAGAAATGTTTGCTCAGTTAGAAAATTGAGAGAGAAAAATTAAAGATCATATTTCAAAACTGCATCAACAAAATTTGAGATGGCAGTGATAGATATTATAGATGCTTTTGTTGAGAAAGTCTAGGTGAATGGAGGGAGAAACTGGATGCAGAGAATGAGAGACTTCACTCAGTAGATCAAATAGTTTAGCTGAAATGTCATTTCCAAAGAAGTTTTAATAAAATAATGTAAATCAACTAATTTTAATAGTGGGAGCATCTATTCAGCACAGAAGCTACATTTGTCAAAGAACTAGTACAGAAAATGGATACAAAAATTTTCAGTTCCAGGGCTGTTGTGTTACTCTAAGTATGTAGATTTTCTTTACTTACTTGTTTGTGCTGAATTTTCCCATGCAAATACTGATTGCAATGGTATAAAAGTGTGACAGGCTTATCAGCATATTATATTTATTAAATGTTTAACTTATGAGTACTGCAATATTACCATGTCTTTTGCCTAAATTGTAAGAAAATTATATATCTATGTATCTGAATGAAATAAAAATGTATTATTGTGAGTACCTGGTTGTTTATAGAGATGTAGATATAGGGGCTCAAGTGCTAGTGATGAATATAAGTATATTCACTTACAACAGATTTCTCCTAGAACTTCCTAGCACACAGTAGGTTCTTAATAATTGTTGTTGATAGGTTAATTAACAAGAACCATGTGATTTTTGTCCTTCTCTGGGAATCTTGAGCTGACAGTATGAGAGCAGAGCAGGATCAACAAATCAACCCAGAGAATAATAAATAGTTTACTCCCCAGGTGTAAGTGTAAAGTATAGTGAGGTGATGCCAGTGAAAGCAGTCAGCCCAAACATCATTATATTATCATTAGAAAGATTTAACTTAGACGTGTACTAGCTGTGGGATAATTTACTTAACCTCTCAGCACTGCTTTCCTTAATGAGGATAATAATAGCACCACTTCAACCTATTTAGGTTAAGAATTCAATGAGTAAAGCACTTTATAAGCCTGAAAGCAACATATATGGAGAGAGAGAGACAGAGAGAAAGACCTATTATGAAGAGAGAGAGAGAGAGAGAGAGAGAGAGAGAGAGAGAGAGAGCTATTATTATGAAGAATATAAATAAAGTGAATAGAATACCAGTCAAGGAGTTCTGACTCTGTTATTAGCTGTTTTTTTGTCTAGTCCTTCTGGTGTGTCCAACGGACCACAGCACACCAGGCCCTTCTATAGTACACTTTATTGCCAAGGCTGTGTCCATATACATTATTTCCATGATACTATCTATCCATCTTATCCTCTGTTATCCCCTTTTTGTGTTCACCTTCAATCTTTCCCAACATTAGCGTCTTTTCCAATAAGTCCCATCTTCTCATTATATGGCTAAAGCAATCAATCTTCAATAGTATTTGACCTTCCAGGGAACAGCTTGAATTAATTTCTTTAAGGATAGACTGATTTCACTGATGCATTGTTGGTGGAGCTGTGAACAGATCCAACCATTCTGGAGAGCAATTTGGAGCTATGCTCAAAAAGTTATCAAACTGTGCATACCCTTTGACCCAGCAGCATTTCTATTGGGCTTATATCCCAAAGAAATCATAAAGGAAGGAAAAGGCCCCACATGTGCAAGAATGTTTGTGGCAGCCCTTTTTGTAGAGGCTAGAAACTGGAAATTGAATAGATGCCCTTCAATTGGAGAATGGCTGAAAAATTATGGTATATGAATGTTATGGAATATTATTGCTCTGTAAGAAACGACCAGCAGGACGATTTCAGAGAGGCCTGGAGAGACTTGCATGAACTAATGCTCAGTGAAGTGAGCAGAACCAGGAGATTATTATTCACGGCAACAACAATACTATATGAGGATCAGTTCTAATGGACATGACTCTCTTCAACAATGAAATGCTTCAAACCAGTTCCAATTGTTCGGTGAAGAAAGCCATATACACCCAGAGAGAGGGATGTGAAAAGTGGACCACAACATAACATTTTCATGTTCTCTATTGAGGTTTGCTTGCATAGTATTTCCTTTATCGGATTATTCTTTCTTGTAGATACAATTTCTCTCTTTCATCATCACAAAAAATGATGCAATAACTATACATATATTCGATTTCTTAAATATTCTAACATAATTATCATGTAGTGGATATCCTGCCATCTAGGGGAGGGGTGGGGAGTAGGCGGGAAAAATTTGTAACAGAAAGCTTTGTAAGGGTTAATGTTTAGGAATTACCCATACATATGTTTTGCAAATAAAAAGTATTAATAAATAAAAATAAAACTAAACAAAATAAAATAAAAAAAAATTAAAAAGGATAGACTGATTTGAAGTCCTTGATTTCCAAGGTTTTCTAAAAAATCTTGCCTAGCACCACAATTTGAAAACATTGATTTTGCTTTGCTCAGCTTCCCCTTTTGTCTAATTCTCACAGCCATATATTGCTGTTGGAAAAACCAGGGCTCTGACTATATGTCAATGCTTTTTAGTATGTTATCCACATTTGCCATAGCATTTCGCTCAAAGTGCAAGTTTTTTTTTTTAATTTCATGTCTTTGGTTGCAATCTGCAGTTATCTTTGAGCCCAAGAATATAAAACTTGGCATTGCTTCCATTTCTTCTTCCTCTGTTTGCCAGAAAGTGTTAAGACCACTTCAAGATCTTAGGGGTTTTTGTCATATTAAATTTTATGCCACCTTTTACATTCTCCTCTTTCATCATTATCAAGATTTCTGAATTCCTCTTTACTTTCTACCATCAAAGTGGCAACAAATTGTTGATATTTCTCCCAGTAGCCTTAATTCCAAATTTTGATTCATCCAGTCTGGCATATTCATGATGTAAATTAAATAAATAAAGTTATAGCATCCAGACTTGTCATATTCTTTTCCAATCTTAAACCTATTAGAGCTTCCATGTTTTCTTTCAATGTTGCTTCTTGACTTGCAAACAGGTTCCTAGATCTGGTACTCCCATCTCTCTGAGGACTCACCACATTTTGTTATGACCTACATAGTCAAAAACTTTAGTATAGTCAATAAAAGAGAAATAGATGCTTTTCTGGAACTCCCTTTTGATCTTCAGTATACTAATGTATGAAATTATGTTTCACTAGATGATCTTTTGGATTTCTGTTCATTCTAAACCATATTAAGAACTGATAGGAAAGTATACTAGAAACCAGGGAAAGAAGCAGTAAAGAAGCGATTGCAATAGCTCAAGCAGGAGGTAATGAGACTTAATAAAATTGGTGACAAAGGGAACAGAAAAAGAGGAAAATATAGGAGATATCATGGCGGTAGAATCAATAGTTTTCCACAAAAGTCTTATATACATCCATTCAACTTCCAGTATTTTGTCCAATGAATGAGAGGAGTTGGTGTGCTGCTATGGGAACTGAATCAAATTCATATTTAATTCATTGGTTAAAAAAAAAAGAAAGAAAAAAGAAATCAGAATAATATTGGGTAGATCCATGCTTTTAAAATAGGAGCAAATGGAAAGACTATTCAATAAAAACATTGGATAATTTCACATTGAAAAACAAATCAGGATCCCTACCATATATCACAATAAAGTAATTGGAGAGGTGACCTGTCTGTTTATTTTTTTAATCTTAAAACTGGAAGAAAAAGAGCATAATATAGTTTTGTAAAATATGGTAAGGAGAAATATATTTTGCCAAACAGATGAAAAAGTAATTATAAAATTGTTGGATTTAACTGTACAATGAATTTTATTGTTGTTATTGCTATTCTTCATCCTTCATTTTTGAGAAAGGCCATTCAAGAAGGTGTCTTAAATTTTAAGTAAAAAGTGAGGAGGGCTGTGCAAAGTGATCAGCTTCCCTCTCTTCCTCCAGAGTCTTCCAGAGTCCATTGGAAAGACGTAGGTCAGGAACCCTCGTGTTGGCCCATGCAGTAGACTTTGTTTTTTTTTTAAGCCAAAGTCTTTCCCAGGTTCCATTTTGTCAGAGTCAGCATCCATTCAGTGATTAAAAGATAAGTAAGAATTGAGACAAAAGATGGCCTAGTTTGCCTTCTCAAAAGAATTAATATGGAAGAGGAAGATTCTCAGAGGTTTTTTTTTTTTTGTTTGTTTTGTTTTTTTAAAGATAAAGGAATGTTGTACACACATTTTTAAATTTGAGAGAAAATAAATAGCTTGGGGGAAATATTTGAAATAAATAGATTGGACAACATCTGATAATCAGAATCTACAAAGAACTTATGTTTATTTCACAATGGAGCTAGGGTCAAAAAAAATGGACTCAGTTTTTTGAAAGACACATTGCATCTACGTTGATGATTACTGAGCTTCTTCCTGAAATAAAGACTGAATTTTTTGATTATGAACTTATCATCAGCAAATATAAACATTTTATATACACAAAGAAAAACAAAACTGAATCATAAAAGAAAGTGATCTTCCATTATGTACAATGCAGTTTTAAATATATGTATGTGTACATGTATATAAGCTATAAATATATATTACACATATATAGGTATACAGTATATATTATTGATATATGTATGTATTTTACCAAAGATGTAAGAAAATGTGGTGTGTGTGTGTGTGTGTGTATGTGTGTGTGTGTTTGTCCTCTCTTGCCTTTGTTTTTCTGTGCTACTTTCTAATATTAGCATTCTGGATAGCAACTACCATGGTGTACTAAATAGAGCCTGGATTTTGAGTCAGAAAGATCTGAATTCAAATCAAGGCTAAGACACTTATTAACTGTTTGACCCTGGACAAGTCATTTAAGTCACAAATCAATCTATAAACTCTAAAATGAGGGTAATAACTGCACTTTACTTACTTAAAATAAATTACATTTGTAAAGTGCTTAGCACAAAACCTGGAACATAATAAGAATATTAAGCACAAATAAATGTTCAGTTCTCCCCCCTCTCCAAGAATTGTTGTTTGGCTCTCAGTCACAGGAACTGAAGTATTTATCCTCAAAGTATTGGGGGGAGGTGGAGAAACAGTGTTCATGTGCAGAGATTACAGGCACCATACAAAACAGGAATCCCAAGGAAAAAGAAGGATCAAAAAAGTCATCAAATTAGTGTAAAAGAAGTGGATTAATGTTTTGGTCACATAGAAAAAGTGAAGGGTGCTTCATTTATTTCCTCACATTGTCAAGGGAAAGAAAAGAAAGTCCCTTGCACTCTGGGTAGAACACCTGTGGGAAACATGGAAGGACAAAGTCAAGGTGAAGAAAATAGTTCAGTGTGGATGGGTTGTAATGTAAAACACTTTAAGGAATATCTATATGAATAAAATGAAAAAGTCATTTGACTATTTACATCTATATTTACATTTTCTACAAAATATAAAATAAATAAATGAAACAGAGAATATTATCAACAGAGAGCTCTCTGGTACTACCTGAATGAAATGAAAATAGGAAACTGGCAAATCTGAATTCATTATGTGTCCAAGGAAAAGAAGAAGCAATATTTGTGAGACATTTGTTCAATTCATCTCACTGTTCCTAATTAGTATAGGAAAAACAAAAAACAAAAACACAACAAAATAACTGAATGTTATTTTCCAACATCTGTATATGCTTTAGCTCAATAAAAAAAAAAACTTCTTGATTATTGAGAAGGCTCCTACCCTATGTTTCATAAGTACATTTTTTCCAGAAAGAATAGAATTACATTACTTTAAAAAATAGATTATAATTTAATATACAGGAAATGACTGGTTACTGATGAAAGAATAATTTCTAATTTATTTATCTTTATTCAGTAAAGCCAAGGCCTAATGACATTATGGTTAAAATCATCACCAAATTAAAAGAAAAATATGAATATTACATATACATATATGAAATTAAAAAAACTCCAACTTCACAATTAAAAACAAAAGTCTGTTGATTATAAAAAAGAAGACAAAACTGAACATACTAAAACAGGAAAAGGATGTTGTAACCACTTCCTAGATCCATTCAACAGGCAATACCGTGAATCTGTACCAGTAGCCATCTACCCCACACTGTTATTTTCCTGGGCTCATCCTATCTCTCAAGCATTATGTTTATTCAGTTGCTATTTCATACCCCAGTGCTACTTAAATCAAAGTATGCTGTGTCCATCAAGGGTTTTCAAAAGTAGTTTATTTGATTTGACCAAGAGGTAATAAAATGAGAAACATTGCCTGCATATAACAGACTATACATGTCCTTCTACCTAAGATGCAACATTCTAAGGTAGGAAAACTCCTGTTCTCATTAGTATCTGTTTCTCCTCAGCCCCAGGATCTCCAGGTAATCTGGGTCATGGGAACATAGAAACCAATATTTAAGCATAAATGATCCAACTCCCAGCTGGGTAATACTTGATATATAAAATCTCCCAAAGCTAAGCCAGCCAAGGTGCAATCAAAGACTATTACCTTTTTTTCCTCTTTTAAATTTATTAATCTTCTTAAAAAGTGAAAAAACATAGAAGATGAGAGAAGAACCAGCAGTATGCAAAACTTATTTTCAAATCATTACAAAAAAGGAAGAATGAAAAAAGAACAGTTCTGCTCCATAGCAAACAATAACAAACAGAAAAAAAAGAAGGAAAAACCTGCAGAAAATTGAGTGTAAGACCTAAATTATTTCAAGATTATTTATACATGGAATTACAAAGAGGATAATAGTTGAATATAAAATGAAAAGGATTTGCCAATGTATCTGTACTGTGTCTGACTCTTCATTGATCCCATGTTTGTTTTTTTTTGTTTGTTTGTTTTTTGGCTTGTTGATATGTTTTTGTTTCTGGAAAAGATACTGGTTGGCCATTTCCTTCCCCAGCTCATTTTACAAATGAGAAACTTTGGCAAACAGTTAAAGGACTTGCTCAGGGTCACAGAGCTTATTTGACACTAGATTTAAAATCATGAAGATGAGTCTTTCTGACTCCAAGCTCAGTTCTTTATCTACTATACCACTTAGCTACCATTCATCAATCAAATTAACAACAAATCAATCCCCTTGAGATATTAACATTAGTATGTGATGATCTATATCATTGGGGTCAAACAAATAGAAATGGGGAGATTGACTTAACCACAAATAAACATTATATATGTTGTAATTTGGCTTCTGGACAGTTAATAGTGATGAAAAATGAATGACAAAGGGTATCTGATGTGGATAAGCCTGTCTATATCTTTGTATACTTTCTATCATTTATCTCAGATAACATAAAACACTTCTTTTCATGATTGAGCTTGGGTGTGATAGAGGAATGGAAGCTCAATCAAAGCCCTTCTCATCTACAATCCTGAAGCAAAATGAAGCAAGCATTTCTTCATTGCCTCAACTTTCATAGTTTTATGCTATTTTCAGCGATGTTTTACTTTCAGGGAGTAGGAGCAGAGCATGCAAGTGGTGATGAAGTTGGAGTGGAAAGAAGGTCCTCAAATCTTGTACTGACAAGGCATATGCTAAAGAATGAAAAGAAAATAACAGACTACACGATAACATCAAGAGTATCATTCAGTGGTTGATAGTGATGTACTGACTAAGAAAGGAAGCCTGTGTAAACAGAATACAGAATAGAGTCCATGAATCAGAATCAGAAATAATCATTAACAGCTTGATGTGTGTTGACAGGGGTTTTTTGTATATTTAAAAATATTTAAAGAAGATTTATTTTAAAAACACAATTGAAAATCAAAGAAATAAAGTTTAAACATGCAATGGAAGGGAAGAAAGCATAGGAAGTTATGGATATATATTTTAAAAAAACTATCATAGTCAAATTGTGTGTGAGAGAAGAGAGACACAGAGAGACATAAAGACCGAAACAGAGACAACAGAGACAAAAAGAGAGAAGCAGAGCTAAAGACAGAGACAGAAGCAGAGAGAATATGAAAAGAGCATATATAGCACAGTGAATAGAGAGCAGGTTTCAGAACCAAAAAAAAGACCTAGATAGAAGTATTGCCAGAGGCATAGTAGCTGTAGTCTTCTACAAATCACTTAACTTTTTAGTGCTCTAGGCAAGTCCCTGAGACTGTAAGTTGTAGAAAAGGTGCCAAAAGTCATTGCTAGCACTATTTTATACATTGTTATAATTTTTACTTACCACAGAATAAAGAGAGATTGAAATAAATGTTATGTTAAGGTCATTTGATATGCTATAAAAATGAGGAAAAAGCTAGATTGAATTTTGAACTCTAGAATTATTTTCCTTCTTCAAACTCAACACAACACTCTAGAAAAATAAATTCCATCTTCACATTACTTCTTTTTCCCTGCATGATTTTCTATCATATGTCTAGTCCAAGAGATTAGTCAAAAACTGAAATATATGAAATGACAAAATGAAAATAAAAATGTAAACAGTTTCTAATTAAGTTGCATAGAAAGATAGGTGAATAAACAGCCAGAAATAAATCATGCTTTTAAGTTAACAAAGCACTTTATGTGCATTATTGTAGTTGAAGTTTACAACTACTAAGGGAGGTAGATATATCATTTCTAGTCCCCTTGAATAAATGTAGAAACTAATGTTCACAGAGATTAAATAACGTGTCCATCATCACAAATATATTAAGGTTCAGAGGCAGAATTCAAATTTAGGTCATTTGGGGTTCAAGTTCTGCCATCCTACACACTATGCTGCCTGTAAACTGAAGAAGCATTTAAGGTAAATGTCAGGAAGAAAGGTTAATAATAAAAGTTTACAGAGAATATGGGAAATTTAAGATTATTTCAGAGAAGCCTGGAGGGATTCACATGAGCTAATGCTAAGTGAAATGATTAGAAACAGGAGATCATTATACAGGGCAACAACAAGACCATATGATGGACATGGTCTTCTGATGGACATGGTTCTCTTCAACAATGAAATGCTTCAAACCAGTTCCAATTGTTCAGTGATGAAGAAAGCCATCCAGGGAGAGGCCTGTGGGATCTGAGTGTGGACCACAGCATAGCATTTTCATAACATGTATTGGACTACCTGCCATCTAGGGGAAGGAGTCAGGGGAAGGAGGGGAAAATTTGGAGAAGGTTTTGCAAGGGTCAATTCATATGTTTTGTAAATAAAAAGCTTTATTAAAAATTTTTATTATAAAAAAGAACATGGGAAACTTATGATCAAGTATAATCATTAACAAATTGATGTGTGTTGGCAGATTTGTACATTTTAAAAAATTGTTAAAGGGACAACTAGTTGATATAGTTAATAGAGAGCAATGGCTCTGAAATAAAGAGGACCTGAGTTCAAATTTGACTGTAGCCATTTGACACTTATTAGATCTGTGATCCTGGGCAAGTCACTTAATCCCATTGCCTTGCCAACAACAACAATAATAACAACAATAATAATAAAATTTAAAGATACTTTTTTTAAAAAGCAAAAGTTCCTCTTCTAACAGATTATAGCAGGTTATATATGTATATATGTGCATATATATATATATATATATATATATATTTTAATGCTGCAAGGAAGGCCAGCTTCAATAAATAAATCAGATCCAGTGTTAGTGAAACTATTAATGAAACATGTTCAATGAAGGGGAGAAGGGAAATCTTGAAGGAACCAAAAGGGCAGAAATTTAGATTGGCCAAAATAATAACATAGTTACCTCATGTTATCATATTCTCAGAGGACAAAGATATAACAGGATTGGATTGAAGAGAGCTTTTGTCAATAGTTCTCTTCTGACAGAGAAGGAAAAATCAAGGTAGAGCATGGCATGGAGAAACTATGATCAAGATAATTCTTCCTATAGTTGAATGCTATTTTAGAAAAAGATGTTTAGACAAGACTAAGCAATTAATGATTTGGTGTTTATGATGAGAGATAATTCAACTTTTTCAGTTGAAAGACAAAATTATGGAGAGTAAATCATCAAAAATCCAGAGAGATAAAGGGTCATGGCCTCATATTTAATCACATAATTTGATGGAAATGTCATTGGAAATCAAATTACCAAGTCTTATGATATAGAAATGCAAAATCAAAGAAAAATATCTTTATATTTATTATATATACATATATTTCATATACATTTATTTCCTCTTAGATTAATATGTAAACTCATTAATAAGAAAATCAGCTTTATTTTATGTAATGTTTCCCCAATACCTAATATGATGCTTAGAAGCAGAAAATGTTTAATAAAAACTTGGTTCATTGATTAATGTTATCTATAGAGCAGAACCTATTTTGTTAGAAGATAACATGATAGAGTTATACAAGTATTAGAGTTGGACTCTGAACCTCTGGATTGAATATTGGCTTTGGAATTCACTGTGCAGCACTGGACAATCACTAAACTTCTCTGGTATTAGTTTTCTCATAAATAAAATAAAAGTAATGATTGCATTATCTAATTGGAGGTTTTAGTGTGAAGATAGTACTTAATAAACACAATCACTGGATGAGATCCAAGCAGTCATTTAATTCAATCCATGACTTAATAAAAATTTTCTGAAAAATCCCAAAGAAGTAAATATCCAGACTTTGCTTGATATGAGGAAAAGCCCTTGACCTCAGAGTCAGTCTATTCTACCTTTTTGACAGCTCTAATTCTTAGGAAGCGTGTTCCTTTATATTGATCTTAAATCTACTTCTCTACAATTTTCACCCATTATTCTTAGATATATCTTCTGGGTTGGAGCTGAACAAGCCTAACATTTCTTCCATATGATAACCCTTCAAATATAAGAAGATAGTTATCAGGTTCCTTCCCTTTCTAATTTAATAGCCCCATCTCCTTCAATTCATCCTCCTATAGCATTATTTGAAATGTTCTCATCATACCGGTACCTGTTTTTGGATGAAGTCTAATTTAATGGTATTCTTCCTACAATGTCATCCTCAAAATTGAATTGGTCAGTGGTATAATCAGAGTAGTGTACCAAAGATTATCTCCTCCAATATGCTAAACATAACTTTCGTTAATGCAGTCCATGTCAACACTGGCATGTTTAGCTGGCTGCCTGCTAAAACTCTCAGAATGCTGTCAAATCATAATTCAACCAGCTTGTATTTGTATAGTTTATTTCTTGGATCCAAGAGTAATACTTTAACATTTATCCATTTTAAATTTCATAACTATATGTTTGGCCTTTTGCTCTGGCCAATCAAGATTTCATCAGATCTTGCCTCAATTATTTAATGTACTATCTATCCATTCCTGTAATTTTTCATTTTAAAACTTGATACATATGTCATCTGCATATTATCCCAAGCCAGTAATAAAAATGTTGAACAGCAGAAAACCAAGAATAGCTCTCTGAGACATTTCATTCCAGACTTCTCTCCAAAGTGACAGAGTTTTCAATAACTGTTCTTTGTATTTAATCATTCAAGCAATCACAAATCCAGCTTTACTATCATCTAGCCCTCATTTGTCTATGTTGTCTATAGTATATTATGAAAAACTCACTGAAATCCATGCTAGTGAACCTGTTGAATTAGAAATTGAGATTTTCCTGGAGTAATTTATCTTTGATATATCCATGCTAGAGTTCTCAGGGAACCCTTTACATTCTCATAAATTATTGTGAATACCAACAAGCTTTTGCTATATGATCTATCAATCTTGGAAATATTAGAATATTAGAAATTAAAATATCTGAGAATTGTAAAAATAGTATTGACCTTGCAAATACACCTGAAAGGGTCCCAGGGAACTCAGAGGTAACCATACCACTTTCAAAATTACTGCTTTACCTCAAAATCAATCACCAAAAGGATTGTGTTTCATGGCACTTGTGTTTCATGATTATCTTATTCCCCATATGAGCCTTCCTCTCTAAGCCCTTAGATCAAAATCCAAAGTGCCCAGAAACCAATGGTTGTCAGCATCTAGGGTAACCATGGGTCAGCAACAGCATAAATGACAACTAGAAGCCAGTACTGAGGTTCAAAATGGTAAGTCTCTATATACTGGCCAGGAAGTGAAGACAAATGAAAGGATAGACTAGAGAGCTGCTATGAAAGGCTTTAAAATAAACATCATGGGGGTAACAGGGATCTGGTAAGGATACAGAAGGTGGGAGGATCCAACTCAAAGTTTCTGTCATGTACCCAACAGGGAGATATATCCAAGGAGATGAGCTCAGATTGTCCACATTTACCATGGTCAGGATCCTAGAAACAGCTTTGGCACCCTGAGAACAAGAGGAAATGAAGAAACAATACAAGCATTAGTTACTTTGAAATACTTATCATGAGTATATCTTTGGAGGTGTCATAATCTCAGTGGGAACTAGACATATCTCCCCTTATCTTTGATGGACATTTGCCAATTCCATCCAACCTGAGATTCTAACAGAACTTCTTACTGGTTCAATAGTTGTGACTTTTATCTTTCCCTCACACTACTCCCAGAGATCTGGGTGATGCCACTGTCCATAATCCTGTGCCTCCTTACTCTGGAGAACTATGGCTGCTTTGTTCGATTAGTAAGTATTTATAAAATCATCAATAGATCATTTCTCATGATTCCATTGGTCCTTTTCCTTCCCTAGGTGGATCACATTCCACAAATAAATTTGTCATTCAGCAATAAGACTTATGTTCTCTTCTTTCATCTTATGGCCCGGACCAACATCACTGGTAAAGGAGAAGGGTGGCAACAATCCAGACACAACCTCCTTGGAAGCAGACATGGAAGGGAGGGAGATGTGTCATGCATGAAGATAGGAAGGGAGACCAGAAGGAAGGGAGAAAGGCCCCAGGTCACCACTTTCTTCATTCAATCAGGAGTCCCAGGTTCTTCCACAGGGAGGAGAGAGGGAGGTGAGGAAGAAGTAGAGGGGTCTTATCTCTCATCCCCAGGTTATCAGCCACCTCTGTGTCCATTTCTGAGACTCTACTCCCACAACACCCATGAGGGACTCATGGAGACAGAGAAGCAAAGAGGGTTGATCCTCATGGCTGACAGGATCCTAGACCTAACCTTTCCTGAGATTCTCATGCCCACAGCCTGCCTACTGATTCCTGATGATCACTGAATTCTTGTAAAAAAGATTTATAAAAGATATCTTTTATAATAAGTTATAAAATTGTCGATATCAAAATCAGAATCATTTGCCTATATCCTAAAGATTCCTTGCTCTTTTGAAAACCATAACAATTATCACCCTCAATCCTAGACCCCCAATATTTTTTCAAAAATTATCATCACATAGCAAACTCATTCTTTCAGAATCCTAAAATATGCTTTATTTCATGCCTGCTAACTTGAAACCCCAACATATTTAATAAATATGCTATTGCTATTGACATTAATTTTACTTTTTTTGCAACTTCCTTGACTACTTGCCCTTTTCTGTTCAATTTCATATTTAGATAATATATATTACCTATATATAATAGTCCATTATATAAATCCTATTTGCAGGATTAAAAATCCTTTAACTGAGGGCAGCAAAGTGGTACAGTGGATAGAGCACCAGCCCTAAATTCAGGAAGACCTGAGTTCAAATCTGGTCTCAGACACTTAACACTTCCTAGCTGTGTGATCCTGGGCAAGTCACTTAACCCCAATTGCCTCACCAAAAAAAAATCTTTAAATGTTAATAGCTATAGAATAAATTGTTTTACTTAAGTTTTGTAAGTTTGAAATTTTATAAATACATTTACTTAAGATAAAATATGTCTCAGAGACAGTAGAGGACTTAACATATTACCTCTGTTCTAATAGCTGTGTGACTATGGGTAAGTCTCATTATCTCCTTCATATTCACTTTCCTCCTCTAAAAAAAAAAAAAAAAAAAAAGGAGGGAGCTGGATTAGATGACCTCTAAGATCTGTTCTCGTTCCAGATCTATGGCACTATCCAGAGTTCAAAGGGACATTCTGATTTCTTCTAAAGGGGCTTATAGATCTATTAGGTCATATCCTTCCCTTGGGGTGTTTCTTGGGGTCATGCACTTGAGGTACATGGGGTTTTCAGAGAGGACTAGCACCTCTACTATGAGAGCTACTTTTCAGGGCTGCTCATCCACCTTTGTTGTCCACCTTCACCCAAATCTTATTTGCAGAGGCCACGTCTCAGTAAACTGTTTCCACAAAAAGGTTAACCAGGCTGAAAAGACATCAAGAATTTCAGTGAGTAAGGGGGATATCTATTCCATACATGTGAAGACTTCCCCAGTGGAATGGAGTGTGAAAACAATTCATTTCATTGGCCATGAAGGTAGCTAGCAGGCACTGTTACATTAAAGCTTGGTCAGGTAACAAAGATGCCAAGGTCATCTACTAGATCTTAGGCCATTGCCTGTCATTTTGACTTTTATTCTGTTTAATAGACTTTGATGGCTTCAGGAAAAGAGTGTGATGCGGATGATTTTTGTGCAATTCTACCTTATTTAAATCTAATTCACATGCAAGTCAAAATATCACTCATGATGTCATTGATTCTCTTCAAAAAATGAAGGATGACTACCACCAAGAACAGCCCTTCCCTAGAAATCTGAGGGAAAAAGTCTCTTCAATGAATGGGTAGATCAGAGACTTAGCTAGAGCTCCCTATAATTCAAGCACTACACCACATTATTATGACAGAAAAATATTATTTTAAGAAACATACCAGCAATAATTAGATACTAAATCTCTATGAAATTAGCCTTTGCTTTTTCTTTACCATTGTGAGCTTACTACTAATAAAAAAATATAAACCATTTATTATTCAAAGAAGAAAAAAGGATTAGATATGTAGTAACTAATTTGCCTTGTTTGCATCCTTTCTGAATTTATTTTTGTCTTCCTCAGTGAATTTTAATATTTTTATTAATGTTTTTTCTTTCTACGTTTTTAATTCTATTGTTATTGCCTACTAAGTCATCCTTCCTTCAAAAACCCTAGTTCTAATAAAAGTAAAATAAATAGAAAAAAAGCATTAACACTTTAGTAATGTTGGAAAATGTATACCTTGTTCTGAAATTCTAGTCCATCTCCTGTCTGTCAAAAGGTTTAGGATAGGATTCATTGCCCATCTTCTAAAATCTTAATTGTTTATGATTTTTGATTAACAATCTGAAGCCTTTCAGGTTTCATATTTTGTACAGTATTGTGGTCATATAAATTATTCTCCTGATTCTACTCATTTTACTGTACAAATCTCATTTTCCATTTCTTACACAGCAATAATGTAATATTCCATTTATGGTCTGCAAATTATATAAATCCTCCTGAATTATGGATACTTGGTTTGTAGTCCTTGCCTTTGGTTATTTTGCATTTTATCCAATCTCTCCATTTGATACAAAGACCACACACAAAAAAAAAATATATGCTGCAAGATAAGAGACAAGACAGAGACCAAAAGATCTGCCTCTGATACATATTTTCTGTGTGACTCTGGGCAAGTGACTTAATCACTAAGTACCTTGGATGACTCTCTAAAATTGAAAATTGAGGGGGGCGGAGCCAAGATGGAGGAGTGAAAAGGTGACTCTCTGCATCCTCCTCTGATCTTCTCTCAAATCAACAATAAAATAAGCCTCTGAACTGATCTTCAAGTCAACAAATTCAGAAATATTTGGACACTGCTTGCTGATATCTCTGAAGTACTTCACATCAGGTGTGTCTAACTCAGACAGAGGGATAAACAGAGGACTCCAGTGTAGGCCGGAAGTGAGGGTGGGAATCAGCTCAGCTCATTGTGGCAGAAATTCCAAACTCCAAACTCCAAATTCCAAACACCTGGAGTTTATCTGAGGTACTCAGGACACTCTGCCCTGATTAGGGGCAGGTGTTCTGGCAGACTTGCCTTGTTTAAGGAGTAATTCAGACTTAGTCCTAGCCCCCACCAGCCCAGCACCTTAAGTTAATTCGCCAAATTGCCACAGGGCAAAGCTTTTCAGCCACCGTTTTTTTTTTCCCCTACCTTAAAGAGATATCCACGCTGTCTTAAAAAAAATGAAGAAGCAAAAGAGAGCTCTCACCATAGACAGCTTTTATGGAGACAGAGAAGGGCTGAACCCAGATCCTGAGGTTCCTTTAGACAAAACTCCAGAGGATGTTATTAAGGACCATCACTGGTCCCCTTTTCAAAAGGCTTTTCTGGAAGATTGCATACAGGATCTCAAAAGAGAGCTGGAGGATAAATGGGAAAATAAACTGAAGTCAGTGCAAGAAGCCCTCCAAAAGAGATATGATAAAGACACCAATGTATTGAAAAATAAAATTAGTGAAGTGGAAAAAGAGTGCAATGAACAAATTGGCCAGTTACAAAAGGAGCTTAAAAAGGTAACTGAAGAAAACAACACTTTAAAAATAAAAATTGAACAAATGCAAGTGAATGACTCAGTAAGACTTCAAGAATCAGTCAAACAAAAACAAAAAAATGAAAAATTAGAAGAAAATATGAAATATCTCCTAGGAAAAACAACTGACTTGGAAAATAGATCTAGGAGAGACAAGGATTATTGGACTTCCTGAAAGTCATGATGAAAAAAAGAATCTAAACACTATCTTCCAGGAAATCCTGAAAGAAAACTACCCTGAGATTGTATAATCAGAAGGCAAAATCACCATTGAAAGAATTCACCGATCACCTCCTGAAAGAGACCCCAAAATTTAAACCCCAAGGAATATCGTGGCTAAATTTCAGGACTATAGCACCAAGGAAAAGATTCTGCTAGCAGCTAGAAAGAAACAATTCAAATACCAAGGATCAATAATTAGAATCACACAGGATCTGTCAGCCTCCACATTGAAGGATCAAAGGGCCTGGAACCAGATATTCCAAGGGTAAAGGAACTTGGATTACAGCCAAGAATAACCTATCCAGCTAGAATGAGCATTATCCTCCAGAGAAGAAGATGGTCATTCAATGATATAGGTGAATTTCACCTATTTCTAATAAAAAGACCAGATCTGAAGAAAAAATTCGACATCCAAACACAGAACTCAAGAGATGCATAAAAAGATAAAAAGGAAAGGACTCTTGAGAACTTTATTTTTACTAGGGAGATACTTAAAGTTTGGGGATATAATTAACTAGATATTACTTTGATAATATGAAAAAGAGAACTAGAGGGGGAAAGGTTGTCATATTGGGGAAAAGAGGGGAAAAGTGGTAAAATAAGACCTAAAAAAAAGGAGGTAAAAAGGTAAAATCTCTTGAAGAGGAAAAGAAAGCCTAATATAATTGAGAGAAAGAGGGGAGGGAGATGAGCATTGTGTAAATCTTACTCTCATCAGGTTGGGCTCTAAAAGTGTTTATCAGACACTTGATTTCACATACAAACTTGTCTGTTGCTAGAGGGAAGTGGGAGGGAAAGGAGGAAAAGAAAGGGATAAACTAATAGAAGGGAAAATAGAAGAATCAGGGGAAAGGAGTAAAAACAGGGGTAAGGGAGCTAAAGGGTGGAGTATTGTTTTGAGGAGGGGGTCATCAAAAGCAAAGTACTGAGGAGGGGGAAAGGGAGAAAGGGGAAAGGAAAAAGGAAAACATAACTTGGGTAAATAAGATGGCAGGAAATAAAGAATTAGTTATTCTACCTGTGAATGTGAAGGGGATGAACTCTCCCATAAAGCAGAAGCGGATATCAGACTGGATTAAAAAACAGAATCCCACAATATGTTGTCTACAAGAAACACATCTAAAACATACTGACACATATAGGATGAAGGTAAAAGGCTGGAGCAGAAAATATTATGCTTCAGGTGAACAAAAAAAAGCAGGGGTAGCAATCCTTATCTCAGATCAAGTAAAAGCAAAGTTAGATCTAATCAAAAGAGATAAGGAAGGAAACCATATTTTATTAAAGGGTACTATAGATAATGTAGCAATATCAATATTAAATATATACGCACCAAGTGCAATAGCATCCAAATTTCTATGGTAGAAATTAAGAGAGATGCAAGAAGAAATAGACAGCCAAACTATACTAGTGGGGGATCTCAACCTTGCTCTCTCAGAATTAGATAAATCAAACCACAAAATAAACAAGAAAGAAACTAGGGAGATAAACCAATTGTTAGAAAAGTTAGGTATGATAGATCTATGGAGAAAGTTGAATGGAGATAGTAGGGAGTTTACTTTTTTCTCAGCAGTCCATGGAACCTATACAAAAATTGACCATGTGTTAGGGCATAAAAACCTCAAAATCAAATGCAGAAAGGCAGAAATAGTAAATGCATCTTTTTCAGATCATGATGCAATAAAAATCACATGCAATATAAGGCCAGGAGAAAATAAACCAAAAGTTAATTGGAAATTAAATAATCTAATCCTGAAGAATAAATGGTTGAAAGAGCAAATCATAGACACAATCAATAATTTCATCCAGGAGAATGACAATAAAGGAGGCAACATACCAAAATTTGTGGGATACGGCCAAAGTGGTTATAAGGGGCAATTTTATATCTCTAGATGCTTACTTGCATAAATGGAGAAAGAAAACATCAACGAATTAGGCTTATTATTAAAAAAAAACTAGAAAAAGAACAAATTTAAAACCCTCAATTAAATACCTAATTGGAAATTCTAAAAATAAAAGGAGAAATAAATAAAATTGAAAATAAGAAAACTATTGAATTAATAAATAAAATTAAGAGTTGGTTCTACGAAAAAACCAACAAAATAGATAAGCCTTTAGTTAATTTGATAAGAAAAAGGAAAGAGGAAAATCAAATTGTTAGTCTCAAGAATGATAAGGGAGAACTTTCCTCCAATGAAGAGGAAATTAGAGCAATAATTAGGAGTTACTTTGCCCAACTTTATGCCAGTAAGTTTGATAATCTAAATGAAATGGAGGAATATCTACAAAAATATAGATTGCCCAGGTTAAAAGAAGAGGATATAAATTATTTAAATAGCCCCATATTAGAAAAAGAAATAGAACAAGCTATTAACCAACTCCCTAAGAAAAAATCTCCAGGGCCAGATGGATTTACACGTGAATTCTACCAAACATTCAAAGAACAATTAATTCCAATACTATACAAACTATTTGAGAAAATAGGGACAGAAGGTATACTGCCAAAATCCTTCTATGAGACCGATATGGTGCTGATAGCTAAACCAGGTAGGGTGAAAACAGAGAAAGAAAACTATAGACCAATTTCCCTAATGAATATTGATGCAAAAATTTTAAATAAGATATTAGTAATGAGATTACAGAAAGTCATCCCCAGGATAGTACACTATGACCAAGTAGGATTTATACCAAGGATGCAGGGCTGGTTCAATATTAGGAAAACTATCAGCATAATTAATTATATTAATAACCAAACTAACAAAAACCATATGATTATCTCAATAGTTGCAGAAAAAGCATTTGATAAAATCCAACACCCTTTCCTATTAAAAACACTAGAGAGTATAGGAATAAATGGGCTTTTCCTTAAAATGATCAGTAGCATCTATTTAAAACCATCAGCATATGTAATGGAGACAAACTAAAACCATTCCCAATAAGATCAGGAGTGAAACAAGGCTGCCCACTGTCACCATTACTATTTAATATTGTATTAGAAATGTTAGCTTTAGCAATAAGAGAAGAAAAAGAGATAAAAGCAATCAGAGTAGGTAATGAAGAAACCAAATAATCACTCTTTGCAGATGATATAATGGTATACTTAGTGAACCCTAGAGACTCAACTGAAAAACTACTAGAAACAATTCACAACTTTAGCAAAGTGGCAGGATTCAAAATTAATCCACATAAATCATCATTTTTATATATTACCAACAAAGTTCAGCAGCAAGAGATACAAAAAGAAATTCTATTCCAAATAGCAGAAGATAGGATGAAATATTTGGGAATCTATCAGCCAAGGAAAAGTCAGAAACTATATGAACTAAACTACAAAACACTTTCCACTCAAATAAAATCAGACCTAATCAATTGGAAAAATATTAAGTGCTCATGGATAGGCAGAACGAACATAATAAAAATGACTACCCAAACTAATCTACTTATTTAGTGCCATACCAATCAAACTCCCAAGAAATTATTTTACAGATCTAGAAAAAAATAGTAGCAAAGTTCATTTGGAAGAGCAAAAGGTCAAGGATTTCAAGGGGGTTAATGAAAAAAAAAGGCAGATGAAGGTGGCCTTGCTTTACCAGATCTAAAACTATATTATAAAGCAGCAGTCATCAAAACCGTTTGGTACTGGCTAAGAAATAGAGCAATCGATCAGTGGCATAGGATAGGTTATCAGGACAATCTAGGCAATAACCTTAACAATTTAGTGTTTGATAAACCCAAAGACCCCAGCTTTTGGGATAAATACTCACTATTCGGCAAAAACTGCTGGGAAAATTGGAAACTAGTGTGGAAGAAATTAGGGCTTGACCCATACCTAACATCACATACCAAGATAAGATCTAAATGGGTTCATGATCTAGATATAAAGAGGGACTTTGTAAGCAAGTTAGAGGAACGTAATACAGTTTACCTCTCAGACCTGTGGAGATGGAATAAATTTATGTCCAAAGAAGATCTGGAACTCCTAATTGAACACCAGATGGATAATTTTGATTATATTAAGTTAAAAAGTTTCTGTACAAATAAAACTAATGCAGACAAGATTAGGAGGGAAGCATCAAATTAGGAAATCATCTTTACATTTAATGGTTCTGATAAAGGCCTCATTTCTAATATATATAGAGAATTGTCTCATATTTATAAGAATTCAAGCCACTCTTCAATAGATAAGTGGTCAAGGGATATGAACAGACAATTTTCAGATGATGAAATTAAAACCATCTCTAGTCATATGAAAAGGTGCTCCAAATCACTATTGATCAGAGAAATGCAAATTAAGACAACTCTGAGGTACCACTACATACCTGTCAGATTGGCTAAAATGACAGGAAAAGATAACGATGAATGTTGGAGGGGATGTGGGAAAACTGGGACACTAATACATTGTTGGTGGAACTGTGAACGAATCCAACCATTCTGGAGAGCAATTTGGAGCTATGCCCAAAAAGTTATCAAACTGTGCATACCCTTTGACCCAGTAGTGTTTCTACTGGGCCTATATCCCAAAGAGATCTTAGAGGAAGGAAAGGGACCCACCTGTGCAAGAATGTTTGTGGCAGCCCTTTTCGTAGTGGCTAGAAACTGGAAACTGAAGGGATGCCCATCAATTGGAGAGTGGCTAAATAAATTATAGTATATGAATGTTATGGAATATTATTGCTCTGTAAGAAACGACCAGCAGGACGATTTCAGAGAGGCCTGGAGAGACTTGCATGAACTGATGCTGAGTGAAACAAGCAGAACCAGGAGATCATCATACACAGCAACAACAGCATTACATGATGATCAATTCTGATGGACATGGCTCTCTGCAACAAAGAATTGTCTCAAACCAGTTCCAATTGTTCACTGAAGAAAACCATATACACCCAGAGAGAGGGATATGAAATATGGACTACAACGTAACATTTTCATGATCTCTATTGATATTTGCTTGCATTGTGTTGCCTTTCTCTGATTTTCTTTTTTTTCTTGTAGATACGATTTTTCTTGTATAACATGTCAAGTATTT
Organism: Myrmecobius fasciatus; assembly: GCA_023553655.1. Taxonomy (NCBI): domain Eukaryota; kingdom Metazoa; phylum Chordata; class Mammalia; order Dasyuromorphia; family Myrmecobiidae; genus Myrmecobius; species Myrmecobius fasciatus. The sequence continues at coordinate 59,015 of JAJPUD010006030.1, read as the reverse complement.
CAACATTATTAACATGTAGTGGACTTCCTGCCATCTATGGGAGGGGAGGGGACTGGGGGTAAAATTTGTAATGGAAAGCTTTGTAAAGATCAATGCTGGGGAACTACCCATACATATGTTATACAAATAAAAAGCTTTAATAAAATAAAATTAGAAATTGAAAAAAAAAGTACCAACTAATGAAATGACAGTCTGTGTCCCTGTCCAAATAATGCTTTATACAATCACATGATCTGAATCTTTAAACAATTCATAGAACAAGCCATGCACTACAGGACTTCAATTCAATTTTGAATGACCATTTGTCAAAAATGCCCATAGAAGACATTCAAAACACAGTTGGATTGGATGGTCTCTGTCTGAGGCATCTTCCTACTCAGGTTCTATGACTTCAAGGTTGTATAAGGGAGAAAAACAGGGTCAATAAGGACCTTGAAATTCAGTGTCCTACAATGAATATTCTCCTTTTCTATGTGTGATTTACAGAGAATAATCATTTTCAATAAGGTCCTTCAATACACTCAAGTTCTGGGTTAAATGAAATATATAATATCATCTTTTTCATCTGCTGAGTTCTCTACTTGGTCTAGTCTGGGTTTCCTTATTTCACTTCTTGGTCTATTCTGTCTCTTTCAGGGCCATTTTGTACTTTAATGTGCTCACTTATATTAACTTGTGTTTCATAGAAGGCCTTGTAGATTCCCCCTAAGCAAATATCAAAGAACTCTTTCAGCTTGCTCTTGAGTAAATTTCTGACACAACATCCAAGAACTGTGGCAATTTGATCCTCTCAGTTCAATGCAGAGTCCTGTGGCTTTTTAACCTGGGGAACATGGGAGTTAACCCAGCCTCTTTGATCTTATGAGCAGAACAGACAGACTAGAGGTGCAAGCTTCTATAAGCATTCTCCCAAAAGGGGAGTACATATTTACAGCTGATAACAGACACTTTAGTATTGCATTTTACACACTATCAAACTATTTTGCTTTTACTGTTCTTCTGACTCAAACCTACCATTTTATACCACCCTACTTCTAGTGACACAGTAATTAAAAAGGTTTTCTTTAAAAAAATGTTTTTGGCTTCAAACATGAATTTTTTATTTTAAAAGTATTTATTAAATACTTGTCTGTCATATACCAAGCACTGTAATAATCATTGAAAATATAATACAAGCAGAAAAAGAATTCTTGCCCTCAAGGAATTTACATTCTACAATGTTCTGACTACAGAATCAGGAATACAGCCTGGAGAAGAAAACATAGTTGTCTTTGGCATATTCCTTAAAATGAAGGATCTAAAAGATCTAGAAGAAGGAGTGGCTGCAAAAAATTAGGTCATTTACACTACTTGAAGTCCAAGGGGAACATGAGTTTCATAGGTAAAAAAAGTTCCTGAGGCATTGTAAAGAAAGTTCAGAGAGTGATAAGCACAGACTAGAACCTAATAACATATTTCAAATAAATTATTTCAAAGATTTTAATGCAAATGTTTTATTTCATGTTTTTATTTGTTTTATTGATGCTGACAAGGATATTTTTAGGAAAAAATAGTATCCAGTGTATAATACCAAAAATGATTTCCTCTTCCCCCCAGAATGATCACTTACAATATCTTCCCTTTATTTCTTTAATTATAATAGTAAAGAAAAGCCACATATTACCATTTGAAAGGAAAGTAGATGATGCAATGATATATACAGCTGTTTTTAATAATGCACAGTCTTCTAGTGTCTTTCCATAGAAAGAGTCCAGTCTCTTTGCAGTATGTCAGAGAGCATAATTAAGAAACATCAAGGCAACATCATAACTGCACATACTACATTGTAAAGAACTTTTTCTGATACAAAGTTTCCTGATTTTGCTGGGCACTTTATCTCTAATGAATCCCCTTTCTTGAAGGTACTAAATAAAGAACTTGGCATATGGCATATGATGCAGATGGATCAACTCTATCTGTTCCATAGACATTGAAGTATGAATTTACTAGCTACCCAGACACCAGGCAGATTTTTTTTTATGGATAATAAACAGTTTTACAGAGATGAAAATTTGCCCTCTTGAACTACAAGCAGTAATGATCCTCCTATTAAATAGCCTGGGCCATGAGCTGAAGTCATAATCTCAGAACTAAAATGTCGACATAAAGATGCACAGATGGAGCTAGGACAAGACCTGACCTTCAAATGACTTTCTATGATGAAGCAATAGATAAACAGAAAGTAGGAAACCATGGATTCAAAGTTTGAGGTCAAACAGAAATTCATTTGCTGTTTGGGCTATTGAATTATTTTTGAAGTTCAAATTGAATATTATACAATAATGCTCACAAAAGTCTCTGAGAGTCTGTGTGTATGTGGTGGGTTTCAGTCAAGATGTGGGAGAATGTAGGAAAGATTATACTTTCCATGAAAATAGGAAGTGAATTTTTCAATTTTGAACCAACACTGACATGAACAGATAAAAATGTCTAGATTTTTATCAATTCATTTAACTGAGTCCAAAACTATATTTTATATTTTACTGAGCAAGAAAGATTTCAATCTTTCTTTACACTGACACTTTTATTAATTAAAGTCTATTCTTTAATGGGAAAAAAAATCACTGCTTCTCTGAAAAAAAAAGTAAAATAATACACAAGTTGAATATGATTGTCTAAGACTACTTATCTGTTTGAAGATATTTTTAGTGTCATACAAAAATTATTTAAACTTATTTTAATTTAAATTATTTTCTTAAGCTAGTATAGGAAGTTTAACTTTTAAAATTTCAAGCTCAAGTGTCATACATTACTTTCATTTTAACATTTTCACATCCAGAAATCCAAATTTTTTTAAAATTTTTCTCTTAATCTTATCACCTTATGCAGAGCCTGCTAATGACCCCAAGTAACATATAAAGAGAATAAATAGAATAAGTTTTCTTTATTTTAGCCAAATTTAGGCAAAGCCTAAGGAATGCAGAATGGATAACTAAAGTCTGATTCTTCATTTTAGGACAAGATCAGGCAGCAATGGAGAATGAGCCACATATTTTGCACTTTTCAAAGGTTGTTGGAAGCAAATATGTCTCATCCCTTTTGAATTTCACTTCACTACTTTGAAATCATGAAAACAGTTCCATAAGGATGTCAGGAAGTCAGCTTCCAGAAGAACAGGATAATCTATGGTAGAAGTCCCTTGTTCCTCAATTTGAATCATAATCAGATGTTTGGTAACTGGTTGTAATCTAGCAACTATAATAGTCAATAAACATTAACTAAGTTCATATTGGACACCATATTAAATGCTGAGGATACAAAGAAAGGCAAAAACAGTACCTGTCTACAAGGAGCTTACAATCTGCATGGTAAATAACACACATACCCCCCCAAAAAATGAAAAGCCAAGGAAGTGAGGAGATTATTCCATATTGAGAAATGATGAAGGCCTACAGCCATATGGAAAATTGCAAGATGGCTATACTAGGCTTATTCTTTAAATGGAGAATGAAAAGAGCGCTCAGATTTCTTTGGTTTCTACTCTTCACAGAAGGCCAGAAAATATTAAGGAAGAGCAAGTTTCAGAGGTGTTGACATCATGCTGGGAGATGATAAGGAGAGGAACTGTTGATTGGACACATAATCTGAATTCAGTTGCATTTAAGAAGCACTAGAAATCTAAGACCACTCATTTTGTCACTGTAATTTCCCAGACTGGCTGACATTGGAGTTGTGAAAGACTAATTCCTCAGTGGCAAAAGAGGCTTTAGGCTCTCTCCCTCTACCAACACTGCTGAATGAAAATTATTGTTGTGTTTATCAATTTTTCCTGCCTTTAGGAAGACGTTGCAGATGTCTATAATCTTGTGAATTCAAAAAAATCAGGAGAGTAAAACACCAAATCAGGTAGCATAATCCACCCTTGGATTTGCCAGAAGGCAAATTGAAGAGAAAAGTAATGATAACCTGTGAGAAAGAGCCCATGAAAATTGATCTGCAACCTCATCCAGCAGCTCTTTCATAATTAAGAATAAACTTGTTGGGACTAATATTATTTATAAATCTGCATTAATTTTCAGACCACTCTCCCCAGGAACCAAGGTAGTATAAAAGAGAGTGTTTGGGGAAAAGAATGGGAATGGGACACTTTCTTGCTATGCCCTTTGAAATAAATATTCCTTTGTAAAATTCACTTGACGTTAGTTGGTTAAATGAATGTGGGTGCTAATCAATGTTGCTAAGATTGGAGGTAGACTAGAATAGGAACTCAAGCTAATAGCATTCAAGATACCCCCACCCTCTCAAAGATACCCATGGAATCATGAGGGGGAGTATAGCTTGTCTTACTCTGGGAGAGTGAAGACACAATAACATTAAGTTCCAATCCAATACTGAGAAGAAAGCATATTTTTAAAATAAGAGTGTTTTAAGTTAGTCAAATGCCATAATGCTCAATCTAAGGATAACTGACTTTTTAAGAACATAACTATTTTGAGTTATTCATGATTAAATGTTAAATCATTCTTTCTAATACAGGTTAGAGAGGGGAACAGTATGGGAAAAAATTAATCAGTATGTTCATCAAATGACTGACATGGAAAGATGGATTCTTTTAGAACCAAGAGGAGGCTTGATGCAAGAAGATACAAATATTTGGAAAGAACAGGGATAGGCATGTCTTTAATATTTAGATATATCGAGCCCATTTGTGTTATTTTGTATGTGTATGTGTGTGTATATGTGTGTGTGCATGTACTGACATTCTTAACTAGATTATACCTGTCTCAGTTTGGTGTATCTCCTTGAGTTTCTCCACGTAACTGTAAATACTAAAAGAGATAGCTAGGCATAGTGTATTGAGAGATGAATTTGGGATTAGGAAGACCAGGGTTCCTAACATCATAGATTGAGTGCTCAAAAGTATCTCAGTAGTAATTTAGTCGAAAACACTTATTTTGTAGATGAAGAAATGGAGACCTAGGGTATCTAAGTATCTTATCCAAGTTCCCCCAAGAAATAAGTATAAGACTTGATATTTGAACCAAGGATCTCTAACCACAAATTCGCAATTCATCATTTCTATTTAAATTCTCTAGGTTCAAATCTTCACTGACATTTACTACCTTTGTAATCATAGGCAAATCATTTAGTCTCTCTGAATTTCAATGTTCTTAATTATAAAATATATATGATAAAACCAGGAATTCCTGCCTGGATGGGTTGTTGTGAGGGTCAAATAAGAAAACACATGTAACGTACTATATAAATGTTATTATTTAACAGAAATTCCCACAAATAGATTTTAAATGAAATTTTCTGTCATTCATTTTATAAAAGAATATTCTGAGTTCTGCTAGTATTGACTGTATACTGAATCACATGGCTTCAGAATAGGTGCAAAGGGGAATATGTAAAGGTAGAATCTATAACTACATTTCACAATGGAGCTCACAGAGTTCTTAGAGTAACCTGTAGCATGAAATAGTGAAGTTTAACAAAGTAGCTTTTGCCAGTTAAGACTTTATCTGTAGACAGTCTAGAAGGGTAATAAAGGATCTAAAGGCTGAGATCCTGGGTCTGAGTTTGAATTTTTCTATAGCACTGGGAGAATCCTTTTGGACTTAGGTATCCTAATTATAAACTGATGTGGTCTTTAAATTCCCTTCAAACCTATCCTCTAGCATTTCTAGTCATCTAAAAGTCCTCTATTGTATTCCCTCTGATCCCTTGTGTTCTCTCTTATCTAAAGGTAAAAGTTATATAGTGTAATCACCTTCTATGTATCTACTTAATGTGTGAAGCCTTTTCAAAAACATTTTCTCCAACCATCAATTTTCCTGCCAATTTAAACATTGCTTTACATGTTTTGTTTTGTTTCTTTTGGGGCTGAAGTCTTGATTTGGCTCTTTAATGATCAATAGGTTATTTGAATATTGTGAAAAATAAAATTTATATTCGCTTATTTCCATAGAAACCATCTCAGAACTAACTCCTCTTTAATACAGAGCACTGTCTTTCATAGTGACCTTAGATCTTTTTCTACCTACAACTGTTTGAAGATCTTATACTATATTTTATGGATGATTTACAGGATTTTCAAGACTAATTTTGTCTCTGTGTGAGTATTGCTTTAAAACTAACTTCAGCACCTAGCCCTGAATAAGGTAGAACTCAATTATATTTTCCACTTCTACCATCTTTAATCCTTCTATATTATCAGCAACAACAGCAGCATTATTACATCTTAAAGAACCATAATCAACAAATATGATATCATACAATGCATTTTGAGGAAAAGAAAAGCAAGGCATAGGGAGTTTATTCAATCCCTGATCTACCACTTAACTATAAATGTTACCTTGGTCAAGGATCAGATTCCTCATTTCTAAAATAGAAAAATCAATGATTACAAAACTAAAAGAGTTATTGAATGGATGACATTCTAATTTTAAAAGGAAGAGGGATTGTACCACTGATTTCATTGGTATGGACAATTTACTAAATTAAGAACTTGCCTCTACCAATACTACCATATAATGCTATGATATTAAGCAGTTTACCCAAAGTCACATTCAGTTTAGTTTGGATAGAGAATTAGAATGGAAGTCTTGGCTTTACTGCCAACTGTCTGTCCACTAAACTATGATGTCTCTATTAACCTGCATGACTCAATGACTTTATAAATGCTAGCTACTAATATCCATAAAGAAAAAGGACAAACTTACAATGGCCAACTCTTTCATTGATCTGTTTTACAAGAAATGAAATTCTAAGTTTCTCTCCTAGTAAAATCTAGGAAGAACCAAAGAATTCTCTTTAAGACACAATTGAAAAACAAGTATTTCTCTTTGTTAATAGTTTCCTTTTTTAATTTAAGAATTCTCAGCTATTATTTGATTCCAGTAATCTTAGGGGTCCTGAAGTTTTTCTTTGAAATAAATGATATTTACATCTTTCTCTGCAACCCCAAACTAACACTAGACAGTTTGCTACTTGACAATGATTTATTCATCTCAATTGTTGAGATTTCCTGTTGCTAGTGATGGTAGACTCCCTAGGCATATACAAATTTCACCAGTCTGAGCAAAGTCATGATAGAAAAAGTGGCAGTCATGTAAATGGAGACAGTGATTCAGAAAAATGAAAGATATCTCTTAGACAAAGCAAACATTACTAAATAATTGCTAACAATGACTTACGGAGAATGTTTCTTCACTCCTTCTAAGATATAACATCACTCCTGGTATCAGGAGTGCATTTTAATTTTCATTGTCCTCAATGTCATGGATCCTTTCTCTCCATTTATTTGAATATAGCCCAGGATTGACAAGAGCAAGAAGGTATTAATGTCAACATGTACAAATAGTTCATTTTCATGAACTTAATAAATAATGATGACAAGTATCAGACAATTAAACAACAAAATTCTATTAAGTGATTACTGTCTCTATCCCCACCAATACCTGACTCTAGTCTCTCCTACAAATAATTATAATGATAGTTAGCATTCCCATAGTACTTATCATATGCCAGGAATTATGCTAAGCATTTTACAATTATTATCTCATTTAACCCTCACAATAACTTTGAGTGCTAGATGCTATTATTGTCCCATTTAACAAACAAAAAACTGAGACAGAGATTAAGTCATTTAAATAATGTCACAAAGATTATAAGTGTCTGAGGCTAGATTGGAAGTGCTATATTCCTAACTACAGACCTGTACTCTATACACTGTGCCAAATAATTGCCTTCATTTTGATCTTTAAGTTTCTCTCATCCTTTTCAGGTGCAATTTAGAGCCACAAACAGCATTTTACTAGGCTTTAGGAATTCTGGAACTTGAAAAATTATGATAGCATTTTAACTAAGATAAAGTAACAGAAATGCTTTGAATCATTATGAATGTATGGATCACTGATTTTCACATTGTTCTACATTAAATTGCTTCGGAATACTGTAATTTTGTTTACAATTATATTTTCTTCTTTTTTTTTTTTGCTAAGGCAATTGGGGTTAAGTGACTTGCCCAGGGTCACACAGCTGTTACGTGTCTGAGACCAGATTTGAACTCAGGCCCTCCTGACTTCAGGGCTGGTGCTCTATCCACTGTACCACCTAGCTGCCCCTTAACAATTATATTTTCTTAAGAGGAATCCTATAATGATAGTGTATGTAAAGAACTGTTTAACATAAAGTAGAAATTTCATGAATAGTCAAAATATTATTATTACCTACATTATTATAAGTATAGATTATGGAAAGAAATTGAAGTTATGGAGTGATAAGAAAGAGATTATAGCTAGCTCAAAAGTAGCACACTATTGTTAAGCACATAACTGGCAATTCAAAATTATTCATTTAACATGATTTCATCAAGCATTATGAAAGTTAAAAATTGCAAAAATATTATAGATGCAATTCTTGACTTTATCAGAATGATCACATATCTCACCAAAAAAAATTTTTTTCTACTCTTAATTTGTCATTTAAAGTGATTTTGTACTTCAGAATAAGTGTTATATTTTTATGTTCTCCAGGTAGAATTCTTTTTTTTATTTAGGGCTCCAGGAAATTGCCTTCCCTTGTCGATTACTTTCAAAGCAATCTGGAGAGAATGTTAAGTATCTGAAAAGGTTTAGTATGGTGTGAAGATTTAATAGTTATACTAAAAATATTTTGTATAGCTAGCATGCTTATCAAATATTGGATGAAAAGAGATGACATGTTAGTAAAATTTGTGCATAGCATAGAGTTAGGTGAGATACTACCAATCTGGATGGCAAAATTGGAGGTATAAAAAAAATATCAGCAAAGAGGAATGAGGGGCCAAATCTTATAAGCAAGATATAATAAGCAAAATATAAAATTAACCATAAAGTATGGTATCAGGGAGATATGAATCCTTAGGGTTCTGTTGTATCTGACTCTTCATGACTCCATTTGGGATTTCCTGACAAAGATATTAGAGTGTCTGTCATTTCTTTTTCCAGCTCATTTTATAAATAAGGCAACTGAGGCAAACAGGGTTAAGTGACTTGCACAGGGTGACACACCTATCAAGTATTTAAGGTGTAATTATAACTCAGATCTTTCTGATTCCAGGTCCTGTTTCTACTATTCACTGTGCCACTTAACTGCATGAGATATAGCTAAATTCTCATGAAAAATGTTGAGGGTTTTAATAGATCACAAACATTATTTAATTGATTCATGAATCAAGAAGGTAAGAGAAAGTTGATAGGAAGTTTGTCTTTACTATTTGACTTGACAAATAAAGCAATGAAATTTTAGAGGTAGAAGAGATTGCAAAGGTCATCTAATGTACCTGTACCTGTATACCTGAATGTACCTGAATAAACTGTAGGCAGCAAGGTATAACAGAATGTACACTGAATTGAAGTCAAAGGACCTGTATTCAATCCCTGTCCCTGTTTCATTTTCTATATGATATTGAGCAAATCACTTAAATTTTTCTATTTCCTCATCTTTAAATGAAGCAGTTGAAATTGATAACCTCTAAGATCTCTTGTAACTCTGAATCTAATCTATAATCTTATAATTTCCTCAAGTGGTCTCATAGCATTTCCTTGAAAAACTTCCATAATACAGCTCTTTAGTTTATGATGACAGTCCATTCTGTGTATTGCAAAATCTTATAAAGTATATTCCAAGCTCTATTTTCTGGGACAAAGAAAATAAGCATAATCTACTTTTTTTTCTTTCTAGATGCAATTTTTCTTGTTCAGCAAGATAACTATGAATATGCTGTACAAGAAAAATTGAATCTAGAAACAAACAAACAAAAAAAAACCTGAGGAAAAAAAACAAAATGCAAGCAAACATCAACAAAAAGCGTGAAAATGCTATGTTGTGGTCCACACTCAAATGGCTTTCTTCATCACTGAACAATTGGAACTGGTTTGAATGATCTCATTGTTAAAAAGAGCCATATCGAATAGACAATTTTCAGAGGATGAAATTAAAACTATTTGTAGTCATATGAAAAGATGCTCTAAGTCACTATTGATCAGAGAAATGCAAATTGAGACAACCCTGAGGTACCACTACACACCTGTCAGATTGGCTAAAATGACAGGAAAAGTTAATAATGAATGTTGGAGGGGATGTGGGAAAACTGGGACACTGATGCATTGTTGGTGGAGCTGTGAACGGATCCAGCCATTCTGGAGAGCAGTTTAGAACTATGCTCAAAAAGTTATCAAACTGTGCATACCTTCTGACCCATCAGCATTTCTATTTGGCTTATATCCTAAAAGAAATCATAAAGGAAGGAAAGGGCCCCACATGTGCAAGAATGTTTGTGGCAGCCCTTTTTGTAGTGGCTAGAAACTGGAAACTGAATGGATGCCCATCAATTGGAGAATGGCTGAATAAATTATGGTATATGAATGTTATGGAATATTATTGTTCTGTAAGAAACGACCAGCAGGATGATTTCAGAGAGGCCTGGAGAGATCTGCATGAACTGATGCTGAGTAAAATGAGCAGAACCAGGAGATCATTATATACGGCAACAACAATACCATATGACGATCAATTCTGATGGACATGGCTCTCTTCAATAATGAAATGTTTCAAACCAGTTCCAACTGTTCAGTGAAGAAAGCCATATACACCCAGAGAGAGGGATGTGAAATGTGGACCACAACATAACATTTTCATGCTCTATATTGATGTTTGCTTGCATTGTGTTTCCTTTATCTGATGTCTTTCTTGTAGATATGATTTTTCTTGTACAACAATGATAAGTGTGGAAATATGTATACATATATTAGATTTGTCAAGTATTTTAACATAATTAACATGTAGTGGATATCCTGCCCTCTAGGGGAGGGGTAGGGAGTAGGAAGGAAAAACTTGTAACAGAAAGCTTTGTAAGGGTTAATGTTGAAGAATTATCCATACATATGTTTTGCAAATAAAGTAAAATTTAAAAAATAAAATAAAAAATAAAAAGAGCCATATCCATCAGAATTTATCATCATTATAGTCTTGTTGCCATGTATAATGATCTCCTGGTTCTGCTCATTTCACTCAGCATGAGTTCATGCAAGTCTCTCCAGGCCTCTCTGAAATTGTCCTCCTGGTCGTTTCTTACAGAACAATAATATTCCATAACATTCATATACCATAATCTACTTTCTTATGACATGGCTTCAGATATTTGAAGCTATTTTTCTACCTCCCATTAAGTAGGTAATTACTTACTAATTACCCCCCCCAACAAGGAAAAAAAAAGTTATCTTGTGCAAGTTAAACATCCTAAAGTTCTTAAATTTTTTTAAAGAAGACAAGTCTAAGTCCTGACTTAGTTGCATTTAACTTCTGTTTGCTTCAGTTTCTTCATTTATAAAATGGGGAAATAATAATACCTACATCTCAAAGTCAATGTGAGGATAAAATGAGAATATTTTCAAAGTGATTTGCAAAACTTAAAAGTGCTATATAAATGCCTTTATAATCATTATCATTATAATCACCACCATCATTTACTATATTTGTCATTTTCTATGCCCTGGTCCAAATATAACTGGAGTATTATGCTCAGTTCTGACATGTTCTTAGAGAATCAATAATATATTGGAACCCTTAAAGGAAAGGAATACCAAGGTGATGAAGGTACTTGAAATAAAGTCAAACAATATTGATTGAAGGCACTAAGCAGTCTTAGCCCAGAGAAAAAAAAGAATTGAGGAGTTTATGGCTATAGATGAAACTCCTCAATGAATAATACTGAAAAAACTTAAAGAAGATATTAACAAGGAGCCTGCAGAAACATATCACAAAAATTATATGTTATGATGAGGATTATGTATAAAACAGGAATTCAAATATACGAACATAATTGACATTAATAAAAATTTAAATTTGTTCAATAGATGCAGAAACTTTTCACAATTTTCAACACTTACTCTAGTTTAAAACACATACACACATACATACATATTTGAAAACACAAATAAATGAACCTGTGCTTAATATGACATAAAATATCTATTGTCAAGAATCAGAATTATCTATAGAAAGGGTACACAAGGCTTTTCCAATAATATTAGTGATAGGGGCAGCTAGGTGGCGCAGTGGTTAAAGCACCAGCCCTGAAGTCAGGAGGACCTGAGTTCAAATCTGGTCTCAGACACTTCCTAGCTGTGTGACCCTGGGCAAGTCACTTAACCCCAATTGCCTCAGCCAAAAAGCAAAAATAATAATATTATTGATAAAGTGAAGATGTCCTTTATCACCATTGCTCCTCAATATATAATGCTATAAGGGGCAGCTAGGTGGCGCAGTGGATAGAGCACTAGCCCTGAAGTGAGGAAGACCTGAGTTCAAATCTGGTCTCAGACAC